>JAGQDJ010000061.1:0-274811 GCA_022885665.1 Triops longicaudatus | reverse complement strand
CGGGGGCAAGTCACGAAATTCAATTCTTTGACCCATAAGAATAACACTCTTTTCAATAAAAATGTATCGTTAATCGAGTTTTAAAATTAACTTGATCTCAAGCCTCTTAATGACTGCCCAAATGTATAATAGAAAGACAATTTTAGTGCTAACAAATTAAGTTGATTATTTTCTACAATTGCCCATAAAAGTTGTTTAGCATGTTCTTAATGAACCGAACATGTATATCTGATTTTGTCAAATATCCAAGTTGTCAATTTTAGTCCGCTGCCCACCGGTATGTCAAATCGAATCAAGATAGATTAGAACTTTGATTTTGTAATCCAACCAGGACCGCATTGTAGTGGCCAAGTTCGATAAGTGGCAAAATCTGTTTTATATGGTGAATGCATTAAGCAAATGTGAGAAAATTTTAGTGCAGACAAACAATAGAACGTAAAATGCACTTAATGCCTCTGGTATATTTTCTTGAGACAATTACTGGGAAATGTAACAATATCGGCGAGTAAATGCATCAGAATCGACGCAAAAGCCTACTATAATCGAAGAAATATGTATTCTCAAGGCGGTTGATGAAATCGGACGTTTCCATGGTCGGGAAAGGCAAAATCGGAGTTCTACCGTACTGATATCTCTTGCGTAATCTACGGTATGTTCTACCGGAATCCGGTCGTAAACACTCCACTGTAATTGTCAATATTCTCCTTGGTCGTGAGCTATTTCAGGCAGTGGCGTCGTGCACTTCAAAAATTTGGGGGGGGGGGCCGATTTTGTAAAAAGGGGTTACTTTTTTTCAAGTTTACAAATTTTGAAAATGGTGATACCTTTTTTTCAGGATGACAAAAATTTTGGGCGTCGTGTCCATATGACACGACGCCTCTGTTTTTAGTCCATATTTCATTTTTTTGACACTCATAAAGGCTTAAAGGCCCCCCCCCCCCGCCAAAATTTTGCCCCAGGCCCCCCGACCACTTAATCCGGCTCTGGGGTGTACATATACGCCCCTGACATCCCCCTGGCGCCGCCTCTGCCTACTCGGCGCTTGACAAACACAACACAAAAGCATACAACTTTGATAAAATCCTACCAAACTTTCATGGGGGCAGTTTGTATGGAACTGCCCCANGCCTACTCGGCGCTTGACAAACACAACACAAAAGCATACAACTTTGATAAAATCCTACCAAACTTTCATGGGGGCAGTTTGTATGGAACTGCCCCATGGCAGCATTTTCATGGGGGCATCTGCCCCCATGGCTCCGCCGCCCCTGATTATCTCCATCTTGTTCTCCATTCACTTTCTGCTTGATTGTTAGCATTAAAGTTTCAGTTACTTTGTGAGTTATTTGAACTAAATGCAATATGTGGAAAAAATAAGTATGTGAAGTATTTACTTAACATCCAGAATAAAGAAATCAGAGCTTCCAATAGAATACTTTTTCCTTCACCCAGAAGATGTGTATGAATTGCTCAAATACTGAATATGCGAAATAAAGGATGGAAGTACTGAAACTGTCCTGCCGTATCCTAGATTTCCCAAAAGTTAAACTTCGACGTGATTAAGGCAGTTTCTCTATTCGCTTGAGGTCGAAAGTTGCTTGTGGAATGGAAGGAGTTGATAAAGCGAGAGAATATCATGCAACGTGGAAAAGGTTTGCTCAGTACTCATGTGTCATTTCAGGCATAGTCTGCATACCTTTTAAAGCTGATATTAACAGACAGCAACTAGTTTTCGAAATAGTAATATTAACATCATAGGCTAGTTATTAAAAGATTACACGAAACATATAAATCAGTATTTACTCTTTTCCATCACATCATACATGGAAGCTTCCATGTGCAATATGCATACATATGGCGGGTTCCTTAGGGAAAACTAGTGTGCACTAAGATTTTGAAACAGCATTACCCTGTGTTCGAAAAACTTAGTGCGTTCCCAAAGGAACTGGCCAACAAACGATGCGAATTTTGCACTGTCTTTTAGGCTAGATAACAGAGGAAGATAGATTGTCTTATCCACTAATTGAAAATCTCATTTCCTGAAATTTGGACACTTGTGCCAAGTAGTCAAACGTGAAGATTCCAAGAACTGACCTGACATGCCACGACAGTAAGACAATCCTATGACCCGTGTGGACGCAGCATTAGACGTGCGTGTCTTGCTCGCTGTACGGAAAAATACTATAGGAAAATATTGCTCGTAAAAGCTACAGGCTAGCCGTGGGCAATGTAGCAGAGTTATCTTGTTGAAGGTGGTCCTTTCTATCCTCTCCCTTGCGTTTGCTTTGAATTTCCCAAGATGCGCCGCACTGAATAAATGGCAGCACTTGTCGAGAGTTACAATGTTTGAATTAGTGTGGACGATTTGGCAAAATCCTCTGCATATTTTTCAAATTTTCTGTCACATGAGCTTTCCGATTAATAAATACCACCGGACAACGAAGAGAAATTCTTGAAATTCAAGAGTTTTGAAACCCAGCATTTTTTTACATTTGGCCTTTTTGTAATCCTCCCGAGTTCATATTTAACATTTCGGGGGGAGGGGGGTCAAACATCCCATTAATCCCCCCCCCCCCGTTAATAAGGCCTCGGTTAAACATTTCCGGATTTTTTTCAACTTATTCAAATTTCTATTTGACATGTGAAATTTAACATCCCCATGTATGATAAAAGATTCCTTGTCACGCATGGTAGCTAATTTTCCTGAGCCCAATATAAGAAGTTTCGCGATGTCGCTGCCAAGAAAAGTACTTAGCTTGACGACATTTTCTTAAATTTGTCATCCCCATTGTAACGATAAAACAGAACCTGATTAACACAACAAATTAAGAGTAAAAAATGACAAGGTGCGAATTGATATTATCTACTCTACCTTCTTCTACTTGTACTAAAGCTACTTTGTCCAATAGATTCCCACAAAAGGTCTTGGTGATAAAACAAAGTGTGATGGGACGTTGAGTCAGTTACCCAGATGCCGTCTACTAGCCTAATGCCGTCGATCGCCAGATCTCGGGACAGACGCTGTTGTCTCTTGTGAAACTTTTTTATTTTGCTCTAGATGTCGCGAAAATACAATATTAAAAAAGCGCGGTCTTTTTTCATTTGTTTACAAGCTATGTGCAGTCAAAGTTTAGTGGCGTGCGCTTAGGATCTAGAGGGTTGATTTGAAAGCTTTTAATTCACAAGTAACAACTAAGTTCAGCTATATCTTTAGCAATTTTGTTTCTTATTTTTATATAGAATTGTACCGTGTGTCTGAGAACGAGTGTACAGGTAGTAAATTTTTTTAAAAAATACAGGACAGCTGTTTTGAAGGCTAGCATCTGTTTGCTACAATAAATGAACAGTAGATATTTGTTCAATTGCAAAATACACGCCTTTTTTTCCTCTAGTATACATGTTTTATCGGGTAGGCGTCTTTTGTGCACGCGTTTTTCGTAAAAGCGTTTTTGACCTCTTGCCGAATATATTCGAATATAAAATATTTACTGTAGTTAAATCAAATTAAGTTACGGATTATTATAAAGCGATGAGTGTTATAAGTTGCCGTAACATTTTAGCTGAAAAATCTTGACCCACATCTTTGTGATATGCAACGAAATCTTAAGTAGACGGCTATTGGACACCTTTATAACAAAAAAGTAATAATAATATCTAAAGTATTTTCAGGCACATCTTATAGAACAAGTTCCTGAAAACGCGGGGTATTAAATAAACATTAATTGTGAAGAAAATCGTCGGCAACCTTTGATGGCCAAAGTCACAGTAGTCAAAGAAAACTTTCAGAATTAATCTGCTCAAGAATTGAAAGAAACTCAAATTTTGAGCAAATAAAATGCACTCATTTATACTGAGTAATTGACCAACTACGGATCTTGTCAAGAGACTAGTTAAGCCCTTATCAAGACCAAGCGGTTTGATCAGACCTTGGTGCCAGAGCACGTGGCAACTTGCCAACGCCTCTACATCCGCTCCTCCATGGCGCGTTCAGAGTGTCCCTCTCCATAACAAGCTGTCATGATGTGTTGCAATTCCCTGGACGGATCTGGTGTTGGGAGAGTAATTCGTAACGGGGAAATTAGAGAAAAGGACAGGTATATTCAGACTGACGAACTACGGTGATGCTGTTTTACGTAATATGCATTTAATCTACCCAGATGGCTACTTTCACAAGAACATGTAGATTTACACGTAGAAAGTGTTTCGTACTAATTATGAGAAGTTTTTTTTTTGTTTCGTTATGACATGGATGGTTAAATTGATTTCAAGTTTGCATTTCCTTCTTTCAATTTGCTTAATCAGTTATTTGAAATACTTGCTAAGGTTCTATGTGTCACTGTCAGCAAGAATGAATTTTGTAAATCCATGTTTCACTGTTAGCAAGAACGAATGTTTGTACCAGCCAAGCCTGCAACTGGAAAATCCAATGTTGCCTAACAATTCATTTTTTGGTTCCCCGTGAGCTTCTGTGCAAAGCTACGCCAGTACTCATTTTCCGTCCCTTGTAACCGATAGACGCTTGTTTCCAAAGCCAAACTTCCTTTGTTGTACTGCAGCGCCCAATATAGCATTGCTTTCTTTACAAAAACTGAGTGAATCACTTTTTGGTATATTCGCCAATAGCCCTTCGTATTTCGTTTCGTCCCCTTTATCGTTATTTCCCCCAGCCAGCCGTACTTGAGCTGTCCAGAAAGTGTGAATGTCGAGGATATGACAAAATGCGCTAGGGTGAACAAAAGCTTAGTGGCAGTCTTGAGCTTAATGTTTCATGTTAAATGGATTTACTTAACAGGCCAACCGTAAAATTGTATTGGAAGAAAAAGCTCGCAGAATTATACCATAACAATAAGGAATGTCATAGAAAATCTGATCTTTTATAAAAATGTCAGCCATATAGAACTATATCCTCTTTAAGTTCACGTTATCCATAGTTTAGACAAAATATTTCTCTTTGTTCCTCACTTTGGAATGAGATACAAATCAAAGTCGTGAAAAATCCACGCCACGGGTAGCATATGAATTACGTGCGCTTCGGTTTACATAGAAGGATAGAAGTACCCAATGAGCTAACTCTTGGTTACCTTCTGGTAATCCCTGGAGCAGAATGTGCGGCGGTTAGGACCTGAATAACGGTACAACGGGAGACCAGAATTGGAACTACCGAGCTCTACAGGCAACTTTACAGCGGAAACCGTGGGCCGTATCAGCGAATCCGCGTCAGTCTGAACGCGTCTTTTAACACCACACTTCCAGTTTTAGCGTAGCCAGAATAACACACCCACTTCTGGGTTAGCAACAGTCGCTCAAATCTTAAGCGTCGGTTATTGGGCGTGGTTGTTCCACACTTAAACGACACACTGTGCTTTCAACTATAAACGCGACAGAACGTGCAAACAGTGAAGACGGCCTTGAAAGTGAGCACAAATGGAGGCTTCTCTTTCCATTAGACGGACGACAGCGTTGTGGGTCTCGAACAGTTTTCCAGCTTGAAACGTACGTTGCAACTCACTGCAAGTTGTGCGCGTCACAGTGCTTAGACGTCAATGCCAGCCTGAGCTGATACGCAGTTTTGGGCGAGGCAACATTTACTCGTACAACTCGTTGGTTGAAACTCGGCATTTCCTTACTTAGATTTAAGCTAGGTTAGAATAAATTTAGTTGTGTAGCGATGAGTTTTAAGAGACTTTTTCTAAGTCTAGTTTAAATTAGGTCAGGTCAGTTTACTTAGGATGCAAAGTTAACGATGCCTGATCTTTGAGTGTGTGTCTTGTGGTTTGTTTAGTGATCAACTTTCGGGAAGATGTCGTCAAAGCCGGTAAGTTGGTGGAAACCTGTAGCTAGATGAACGCATCCAAGGAGCACCGGTCTTCCTTTGTTTTCTTTAAAAATGCCTACGGCAATATTACTAGCAACTCTAACGGGAAGGGTGTCTTTGGTTAGGATTACCCTTGTTTGTGGAACGGACAGGGTACCCGTGGATTAGCACTGATTCTGAACTTTGAGTTTAAGGATGCCAAGGAGGAGGATCGACGAACTGGATCCGAAAAAGACGTGAAAGACCTTAAGAAGGTTCTGAAAAATTTGGGTTATGAAGTTAAAGTCGTAAAAAATTCGACGATTGAGGTAACAACAATTGTCATTCGTAACGTGGGACCTTGCCACTGTACGTGTCATATTTCTTAGGATACGAACCGGGCTTTGGGTAAATTCGAGAAGGACTCCACGCATGACAAGCCTACGACGGACTCGGCCATCGTGGTTGTGATGAGTCATGGCATGGCCGGGAACGATCGGACTGGTTCAAAATTCCTTACGGAAGATTACGGACAGATTGGAACGCAAGAAGTGATAGACAGGCTTCAGAATATTTCCGGGCTGAAAGGCAAGCCGAAGATATGCTTCTTTAATACGTGCAGGTCTGACAGAAGATTCCACTAGTACCGTAAACCACCGCTGTGTCTCGCGACACTAAAATGGATTCTGTTCTGTAGAGCTGAGCCACGTGAAAGCAAAAAACCTGAAAGCACCTGTGGCGCAGATGAGGATGCCGCGGTAGACAAAAGGACAGAGCCACCTGAAGCCGAAATTTTACGGGCGGAATCTGAGGAATCCCCTCAACTACAGGAAGATACTTTAATTGTTTACTCGACTTTACCCCGTAAATTTTTATCAAGTTTTATGGTATAACTGCACTAAACAAATCTTTGCAGGCGATACATCACGTAGATTTGATGAAACAGGTTCTGTTTTCATTCAAAATCTTTGTAAAACATTGGCCGATCGGACGCAAGTCGCACAAAAGGATTTGGAGAGCTTACTCAGAGAGGTGTATTTTCTACCATGGATCGCTTTATTTTTTGTTTCATGTTTTTCTTGTACAGATTGTGGAAGACATGACGAAAGAATGGATTCCAGTCATAGATTCGAAACATCCTGAGAGACAGATCCCTGAGATTTCGAACAGAGCATTCACCAGGCACTTCTACTTCTTTTCTCTTCACAAGCTAAGGAAGCACTATCTTGACCTCGTTTGCAAAGTCGTACCATTACCTTGGTACGACGATCGTAACTGGAGCGTCGATGAAATTTACACGGAGTTGGTTATTGAAGGCGAAAGGGAACCGTTTGGCGTAGAGCAACTTTTCAAGCGCGCAGAGGTAGGATATTTTTAACCTTTATACCTCAATAAGCAGGGGTGGTCATCCCCACTGAGCTCAAGAGGAGATCCCTCGCAAATTCCTAAAAATCCCCCCCCCCCCAAGAAAAAAGAGTATCGCTGCACAAAAGCCAGTACCAGCAGTCCGTGTGTCACAGATGCAAAAGGAATCTAATGAATCTAAAGAATCACAAAAATTAAGTGCAAATGGCTTATTAGAAGAGTTATAATTCTAGAAATCACGCGTATCGCTCGCAAAATTTCGAGCGCACTCATCCTAGCTCTGCCAAAAAACCATACTTATGTTTTTCCTTTTTCTTTCATATTTCATTTAGTTTTTGAGCTACACGAAAACAAAAAACCATTTGTGCAGAACTTTCTTCGCATTGATAACGGGGATCCTGAATACGCTTGACTAATTATATTTAATTTTTACACCCGTTTAGCGAATAACCAGCGAAATAGTAAATAAAGTTAATGGATCCTGTTGCTTATTTTGTATTGTAAAGCAACTCGTATTAAGAATATTGCTCATTACCGTTATGGCTACGATGTCGTGTTTTGTTTGTTGGCTCTCAGGACCGCTTCGAGAACGGTGGCTACAACCGGATTATCATAGAGGGTGATCCTGGCTACGGGAAGTCGACGCTGACGCTCAAGATGGCTTCAGATTGGTCCAAGCAGAGACCCGCACGGAATTACATGAACCAGTTCCGATACTGTTTTCTGGTGAGGCTGGGAAGGATTGGAGAGGATGTAAGTAGTATACGGAATTATGCTCGTAAACGCGTTAAAACTTTCCCTTGGTCCAATGCTGACAACAAAAGACGTTCTTGAGCAGATCTAGATGAAAACCAGCTTCGCAGTTAAATGAAGCCTTTATCTATCCTAGGGAGACGTGGAGAAGTTCCTCGTGGATTGCTTTCAAGACATGTTGGAAGCGGACGTGAACACTCTTTTGAAAGGAAAAAATGGTCACCAGCCTCTCATCATTCTGGATGGCTTCGATGAAGCGAATAGCAAAACGAACGAATTCGTTTGCAAAATAATGCTGTGTGAGCGATGGAACCAGTGCCACGTGGTTTTAACCTCGCGGTTTGGATACGTAAACTTTAGATTAAAAAGTTGCGCTTTGCGGACTTCCCTGAAGGGTTTCCATAAAAAGCAAGTGGTAGTAGCTGTCGGGAAATTTTTTATCAAGGCAGGTCACATCACCAAATACGCAGCTGTCAGACATTCACTTAAGCAAACGACACTGGACGACTTCTGCGATGTTGAGAAAGGGTCTCTTTCGCCAGGAGTAAAACGCGTCGATCCTCAACACTTTGGGAAATTTGTTCAGAATTTAACCAAAAAAGCCCCTTACGAAGCCCTAGCTCGATGCCCGTTACTGTGTGCCATGCTGTGCTGCCTCATAGAAGACGATCCGGAGCGCGACCTGCCGAAAAACCTGGCCGGACTCTACTTTGCCGTAATAAATAGGAATCTTTGTCGGGCCGTGGCCAAAGAGAAAGCGAAACGTAACGTAGTTGCCACGGAATGGAACTGGGACGAATTTCAGGATAAATTTCATACGGACCACGAGAAGTATCTGTTTGACTTTGGATCGCTTTGCCTGGCCTACATCCAGGGCAAATCGTCTGCCTTCAGTCTTTTCGATATAGTAGGAAACAAACAAGAGGCGGAACCCAATGATCCGAAAGTGACTCGCTTACTCGCGGCCGGCGTGATTATCCAGAATTTCGAAGACCGAAAAAAGACGCTTTATCTTCCTACTCACAGAAGCATGGCGGAATTTTTAGCTGCGTACCGTTTGACTAAGGAAGAGAATGAGGAAAACGTTACCGATCAGTTACTGAAACTATACGTTGACCAGTCCAGCTTCTGGGAAATTTTTACTTTTGCCGTAGACTTGAAGTGTGGGCGTATCTTCGCGAAGGCATTCCACGACATTAAGCTACCCATAGACGTCGTTGAAAAATACCGCAACGAAAGTCTAGAATATAAGAAAAAATTACTATCAGAAATAACGACCGCTCTGCCAGGTACTGTTATATTGCCGATCTCAGGCCTCGTCCATCCAACATTCGTTGAGGAGATCTTCAGTGCTAACTCGAGCCTTCGATTCCTGGAATTGCACTATAAAGAACCTAATTCTAATGCCACGGAGGTCAGTCCGATGTTGTTTAACCTGCTAAAGAGTTCGTACAGTCTGGAGCTTGGAACAGGATCTGGATACTATAGGATCAAGATACTGAATCCTAGCCAGGAGGACCAACCCAGGTCTCCTTCACTAAGTTGGGGATGCCCCAGAGGCATTTTTGATGACTCAGACAAGAATAGCACAGAAAAGTTTAATCTGCTGATCCGGGACCTTATACGATTTAAAATACAATTAAGCCATTTGAAAATGCATAGCGTCTCTTGGATTTGTGATCGCTTGGGTTCACAGCCTTGGGTTCATAGCCTCCAAGAGCTACCCCACTCCGATGTTTGTCCAGATTCCATGGCCTTGTGTATCGACGGTAATTTAAACTCTACATTCTTACTTGCTTAGATTTACAAACATTATATTTGAGTTTTTCATGTTTTCCTTTTTATAATTATGTGCGAAGTGTTGCGCGGCGCTAATCATCGTTTTTATTGTATTTAATTTTTGCTGACGTTTCAGGCGATGACGCGGCTTCCTGGGAATTTCTGAAAAATTTTCCCAGCAAATGCTCGCTTGCTGAGCTGGACTTGAGCGTCGCCATGGGTTCCACGGGTAATGGACACAACGGATAGCTGTCGTACTCATTTCCTTCTCCATTGCAGGCGGAGCAGAACAATTAGATTTTGTAGTCAACAATTTGCTCCCTGAACGTTTAACGAAACTGAGTCTTAGGTTGAAACTGGGCGACTGGTAAGTGAGACCATTCTTTTCATATCGACCACCTTGTTATTTTGATTTTCTTATCGAATGAGCGATATGGGCTCAATTCTTACAGGGCTTATTCCAAATAGTGTTAACCCTGCTTGTCCGCCAGGTATGCCACTACGCAAAATGGAAGGCATTCAGAAAACCCCGCCCATCATATTCTCTGTTTATGTTTACTACTGTCACTAGTTGAACAGTGGCGTGCTTCAAAGGATTATCGTGATATGACAGTAATTTGTATTTAACGAAACAAGGAAAAAGAGCGAAATGCCAAAACGCTGCAAGTGGGCAATCGGAAAGATCAGGAAATTTAGTTGTTTAAGTTATTCGAGAAAATATGTCTTCTAACGAGTTTGTCCGATTCACTCTTATTGACTGTCATAATGTCCAATAATACGACAGTGGCAAAAACAGCACCAAGTCACTATGCCATGAATCCAGCACGCATAGGTTAATGTGACCTGTAGGGGACAAATGTACATGACACTGGTATCCAAGAAACAGTAGTACGTATAGACAACTGAGAGTATTCTGGGCGGCGTTTCTTGAACTCCTCTTCCAGTTTTCTTTCGGTGATACACCTGCCGGACAAATGGGTGAAACACACGTTTAGAATAAGGCTGATTGCCGCTCAACTTTATTCTACACTTCGTGCTTAAATTGTGTACTTCCGAACTTCTCAACAGGGTTGGTTGGAAGCCTCCACTGCTTCGTGTGAAACCCTGGATCCATAAAATTATGTCATCTGAAAAGCTGACATCCCTTTGTCTTGGTACATATGTCTTTGATCCAAATGCTCAATACTTGATTGACGGTATCTTAGCAAGCAAACTCGAGGAGTTAAATCTGACTGGCATGACATTTAAGCTTAAAGTGAGTGTATAAAGAATCGCTTTCCTTTGGCAGCTCTTATTTTTAAGAATTGCTTATGTTGCTTTACCAGAGTGACGATCTTACGAGATGGGCTTCTGTAACTGGGTGCAGGCTCAGAAGAGTTCATTTAACAAATGTGCAAGTGGATATTGAGGATCCTTCACGTTTCTCTTGGAACAACATCAGTTTCCCGTTAGAAGAATTGACTCTAAGAAATTGTCACTCCTTGGAAGAACTGTTAGCAAGCCGTGGTTCTCCGTTGCACAGCTTGCGCATTTTAACAGTAGAGGAAGTCAGTCGTACTTCTATATTGGTAAGTCTTAGTAGTTCAATATCTACATTAAAGATTCACGCAAATTTCTCTCATTCGGTATGGAAAAGCTATTTCGAGAACTTTTCAAGCATTGTCAAGAACTCGAGACCGTGAGAATGAAAACACATGGAAACGACTTGGAAATCTCTGACAAACTCGACGCTATTCTAAAGGCTGCTTTCTTAAAGCTTCCAAACCTACAAATATTGGAGTTACCGTTTGTACATGTCGATCTGAGAGGTGAGTATACACGCAGAGTATTCGAAGCAGTTGCCGACCGCGCACACCAATGGCCCGGCAAAGAAGCGGCGAATTCCTCTTTAACGTTATCTAAACTCTCTACGGAATGGGCAGCCCATGCCGTTCTATTCTTCCGTGAAAGAAAACTCAACTACAAGATAAAATACATCGAAGACGAGACCTACGAAATGTGGTTCCCCCCCGACGATGGTGGACCATCAGCCCGTAAGACGGCAACAGACCAACAATGTTTGAGCTTATGGGATCGTATTTGTAAAATAATTTGAGTACATGATCAGTGAAACAAGAAGAATGCTTTCACTTAGCGTTGTATGGGAACTCGTGTTCTGTCAGTACTTCTTGCGGCGTTACGCTCAACAGTTAATAATTAAGTGAAACGGTGGTCATTGGGCTCAGCTCACATATCTTAAGTGACGGAAGAAATATGAACAAATTCCTCCGAATTTTAAAACACCGCGAGAACAATAAACATGGAAATACGAGCAAGTAACAATTCAATGGTGCGATTTCTCACATAACTACGCGGAAGGAACATTATTCAGCACTTCTTGTTTTGTGCACTGAACTTTGTTAACACCCAGGTAATTCACCAATAGGAATTTTTGTTGGGTAGCTGGAACCAGTAAAGGGTTTCTGGGGATAACAGGATAAATTGCCGTGGCTTACGTCATTGATGATGACAATGCTAGTGGTAAGAGAAGACACTGCATTTGCATGTCACAAATGACGACAGCGAAGGAGAAGATGAAGAATACGCACTGAACTGTGTGAAATTCCTTGTTGTATTCTGTTGAGATTTATCTATTTTCTTATTTTCTAATCCTTCCCCTTTTGTATTGCCCTTCACTCTGAAAGTTGTATGCTTTCTCCGCTTATTTTAGTTGATTTCTCCTTTAATGTTACTAATTTTCTATCCGGTATAGTGTCCTTTCACTTGTGTATATAAGCTCGTCATTCCTATTGTACTAATAGACTAGTATCATTCTAGACTCAGACTAGTATTCTTCTAGACTCAGAGTGGTATTCTCGTTGACTCCTACGGTGCAAACGTCGGGAAGAGGGTGGAGCATGGAATCAGTGAAGTGCAATGGTAGAATCCGTCCAGATAACAAATGTAGGCTCGAAATTGGAAGTGCTGATGGATTCGTGAATGAATGAAACCAGTTTGGCAGCAGTGGACAGTGCTTGGAGTTCAAGTTGGGGTAACGTGAGTTCACCTTTGGATGGTGCTACTCGTGTTTTACTGATAAGAAAACTCGAAGTGTCATTTGAAGTGGAGTACGCTACAGCTCCGTAAGCCTTTAAACTAGCATCAGCGAATACATGGATAGGTGTACGAGAAGGAATTGACTTGCGGGGAAATGAATGTTGCATGACGATTGTAAGGTCTGCGGCAATACGGCTCCATTCAGTTGCAATGTTGAGTGGTACAGGATCATTCCAATCAACACCAGCTTTCCAAAGTTGTTGAATTAATATCTTCGCGCGAATAGTCACAGGTGCGAGGTATCCGATTGGATCATAAATTGTGGCGATTCCCTTCAATATATTTCTTTTCGTTGTCGGACAAGGTATCGATAATCTTTAGGGATGAGGATACTGCAAGCTATCAGACTGAGGATTCCGTAGTAATCTTGATTAGATGATCACCGTTCAACACATCCAGGGAAGTAGCAAGATCGCGAAGTGGTTGGCTGTTGGAGGTCCAGTGTCGCAGATTCATACCAGCAGCAGAAAATATTTTAATAGCTTCAGGCAAATAAGAGAGGAGTTCTTCTTCGGTGTTGACACCTGTAACAACGTTGTCAACGTAGATATTTTTCCAGATATCATCGGCAATGGGGTTCTTAAAATTTGAGAGATGATGATTGAGAGTAGCCAAAGGATAAAAGGTGAACAAGTTGCACCAAATAGTACGACTTTGAAGCGAAAGACGTCCAGAGGAGAGTTGGGATCAGTAGGGTTGTTGGGCCAGAGAAATCGAACATAATCGCGATCAGCTTCAGGTAAGGCTATCTGCAGAAACGCCTTTTCAACGTCAGCAGTTAGCGCGAAAGTGTGTGTTCGGAAACGCAGAAAAATGGAAAGAAGATCGTTTTGAAGCGGGGGACCTGGCACAAGACAGTCGTTCAAACTTGGACTGGATTCGTTAGACTTACAAGAGCAATCAAAGACAATACGAATTGGAGTAGTTGAAGAATCTTTGATAACAGGGTGATGGGGGATGTAATGAGCTTTCTCAGTAACAAAGTGGTTCTCGCGGTCACGCTCGATAAAACCCTTTTCTTCATATTCTGCAATTATTTTACCATACTGTTGAAGAAGTTTTGGGTTTTTACGCAGACGTCTTAGGAGTAATTCAAGTCGAGTCTTAGCAATGGGAAGATTAGTCGGAAGGAATGGATGGTTTGAGCGCCAAGGTAGTTTTGCTTCATACTTCCCATCACGGTAGTTGATCGAAGTGGTTTGATACTCGTCTAACGCAGAGTTGGAAGAGATGTCTAGCAAACCGGAGCTATCGACTTTCCAGAACGATTCCAGGTCGAACAGTGGGTTTGAGGGACTACAGGTGAGATTTAACACACAGCTACTGGTAGGAGCATGGGAAGATGATACAGGACCGGAAAGCAAGTATCCCAATTTAGAGTTTACAGCAACAGGACCAGATCCTCTGATAACTTCATCACCTACGAACGACCAGAAGTAATCCGCGCCAGTAAGAATATCGATGCTAAGCAAGCGTGATTCAAGGGTTGGGTGAGCAAAGCTTAGATTTTGTAAGTGAACAAAAGATTTTAGAGGGACATCAAGATCGAATCGAAGAGGAGTAGAGATAGAGTGTACTAGAAGGGTTTTGATTGGTATGTCTTTGCCATGGATGGTAGGGATTTTCAAGGTAGCCAATGGGAGAGTTGACACTTGAGGTGTTTGAGCACCGAAGGGGCTGATGTTAGTTGTAAGACTCTTGGAAGTCTTTAGTCCAAGCCTTTTCGCTAAACGAAACGTAGCAAAGGAACGTTGTGATCCTTCGTCGAAAAGAATATTCGCTTGAAAGGAACTGTTCTTGTGGACGATCCTCGCTTGAGCCATCTTTAGAAGTACAGTTTTTGTTTCGGCCACGTTAGCAGTGAGTACAGCGGTTGTATCAGAATTAGTAGGATCTGAAGTGGTTTTCTCAACATGAAGGCTTGTGTGATGTCTTTTACCACAACGGTGACATGAAAACTTAGAGGGACATTCGGATACTTTGGAGTGACCCTTTGACGATAAACAGTTGAAGCAAAAGTGTTTTTCTTTGGCCACCTTCAAACGATCTTCGGCAGTTGAATACTTCGAACAGGAACTCGAAAAATGGGATCCGGAACAAAAATGGCATCTCTTTTCCTTGGTTCCGATAGGGAGTACTGCGGCGGACGATTTAGGATGATTCCAAGATTTGTGAGGTTTCTTGTCAGCATTCTGGGAAGTAGTGTTGGTAGAAACCACATAATAGCTCAACTTCATGCTTCAAGTGGTAACGAAATTGTTCAAGGTTCCAGTCGTTGGATCCAAAGGATCGAGCCATAGGGCTTGAAGGTCGAGAAGAGGTAAATGAGTTCTGAGGAGATTTCCTCGGTGGTGTCAATGGCCGGAGTTTGGGTAGATTCCTCGGTGGTGTCAATATTAATTTCTAGGGGGTAAAGTTTTGTAATCGGGCGATTAGTTATTCCATTTGCAGTTCGGATGATGGCTGTTCGGATGACACCGTCGCTTCCGGGGATAAGTTGTTCTACACGAGCTATAGGCCAATGCAAACGCTTCTCTTCATTGTGAACTAACACGATGTCACCTGTTCGAATGGAGTTAGGGTTTGAATTAGGATTACAATAATGCTTTTCACGAAGAGCCTTTAGATATTCATTCGTCCATCGTTTCCAGTAGTTTGCAATTAGTCGTTTCTGAAGAATAAATCTTTTCGGAAGGGTTTTTTCATTGTACGTGGGGTCGAATGATTCAGTTTCCAAACTAGCAAAAACTGGAGAACGAATACGACGTCCAAAAATTAGAGAAGAAGGAGTAATGGCATTTTCGTCATTGATGTCCGAGGAAACGTAAGTAAGAGGTCTGTCATTCAAAATGGAGGTTACTTCTGTTACAACTGTCCGGAGTTCATCAAATGAAAGAAGTGAACGTCCAAGAATTATTTTCAACAATGTTTTGGTAACTCCAATTAGTCGTTCCCATAATCCACCGAACCACGGAGCACGTTTTGGGATGAACTGCCAAGTGGCTCGAAATTGGGTGAGCTTTTCGCGTAAGTCAGAGCTGACAGAAGTTTGTTTTGTCGAGCGGCGGAAAAAAATGTCATTGCATTGTCTGATATGAAGAGTCTTGGCCAATCATATAAACTCGAAAATCGTCGTAAGTTCCAGGTGTATGGCTCGGGTAGTGGCACAAGTAAATAAAAAGAGGTAAACAGGATAAGTAGTTTTGGTGGTGGAACCCTTGACATATAGGGGACCAGCGAAATCCACACCAGTAACTTCAAATGGACGCGTTGGCGTTACTCGATACTGAGGAAGAGGAGCCGTAGGAGGTTGAGGGTAAGGGAGACCAGTATGCCGTCTACAGGTAACACACTTTCGGATAACGCCTTTAGCAACTTGTCGAGCGGAAGGAATCCAAAAGGTGTCGCGTAAGTTGGCAATGGTGGTGTTGATTCCGGCATGAAAGGACGTGTAATGGAAATGGCGAACAATATGGGTAGCTAATTGAGAATTCTTTGGAATCAAAATGGGAAATTTGGCATCCGTAGAAAGGGAAGAATTGGACAAACGGCCTTTACATCGGATTAATCCGACAGAATCCAAAAACAAATTTAGTGTTCTGACTTGTGAAGGAATCTTGGACTTATTAGGATGTTGAAGGTAGCTTAGTTCACTTGAAAAGCTACGAGATTGCACGTAGCCGAGAAATCGAATCTCGGCGTGACGTAATTCTTCGGAAGTAAGTGGAGTAGTTCGCTTTGATTCTCGACAGTTTTGAATAAAACGAAACATCCAAGCTACAGAACGAATCAATGTGGTAAAAGATTCGAACCGGGAGATGAAACAGGGATCAGAAGGTGTGGACGAAACGGTTTGACAAGATAGAACGCTTGCATTCAGAAGGTTAACAGGGGTGATAAGAGAAGGCCAGTTTTTGGGGTGATTAATCCATTCCGGACCATGTTCCCAGAGAGAATTCCCAATAAACTTTTTTGCGCTTAAGCCACGACTTGAAAGATCGGCAGGGTTATCTTCAGTTGGACAGTGACGTAACTCAAACTGAATATTTTGCAAACAGTTTTGAATGTTATTCACACGGTGCACTACTAATTTTCTATCCGGTATAGTGTCCTTTCACTTGTGTATATAAGCTCGTCATTCCTATTGTAGTAATAGACTAGTATCATTCTAGACTCAGACTAGTATTCTTCTAGACTAGTGGTATTCTCGTTGACTAGTAGTAATCTCATATACCTCTGAGTCTTAAGATACCCCTCGTGCATCCCTCGTACATCTCTACCACAAGAAACCAACCCATCCTACCCTTAATCTTACCCTAATCACAACGCAGGGACCCTCGTTTTTCTACCCTTACCAAATTCTCCACATGATCAAGGAACATTTTCCGTGTGAAAAAGTATAAGTCAGCCTTGTTTTTAGTTATTAACTACAGCTTTTTTTAAGAAATCGGTGTGTGTTATTTAGCTTGAGAAAACTCCGTATTGTACAACACCATAGGGCAACTCCGACTAGTCTGCAGTAATTGAGTAGTCTTGATTACTGGTGATTGGGATATTTCCGATTGACGGAAAAGTAGGAAGATATACTGCATTGATGACGAACTCCAGCATTGTGATAAAAGTTCATCACTACTTTGAAATGTGCCATTCCTTAAACTTGAGCGTGGTTGGAAAAAGAAATGAAGCTGACAGAAACAATTTCAGACTGCGAATTTGAAAGTCACACTCTTTATATTCTTCGCCAACTTCCCTTGCTGTTTACGGGTTACCGTGGATTTTGAGTGATTCGGGGAATTTCACACGCACCTTTGATCTTTAACAATGGATTAGCACTGAAATTCTCTTTTAAAATGCCTCCTTTGACGCAATTGGTACACTCTAGCACACCAGTAATCTTCGGAAATTGACCGGCATCAACACCATGAACTTGTTCACGCCATAGAAGTCAGGGCCTAAAATAGTGGTAAAAAGCTACTACACACTAATGGTAAATGTTACCATCCACCATTCATTGCTTTATCACTATTTTTCAAATAACAGGAAAAAATCGGGCGAAATACGACCAGCAGGAAAAATGAATGGTCTAGGACAGTGGTTGCCAACCTACGGCCCACGGGCCATATCCGGCCCGCGAAGGTGCCTCATGCGGCCCGCTCATGTATATCACTGCATAATTTCACTTTTAACGTCGGCATGATTCTGGCGAAACCGGAACATTCAGGCCCGCGAGATTTTATATCATGTCGCGCGCGGCCCTCGGGTGAAAAATGGTTGGGCACCGCTGGTCTAGGAAATGGCAATTACAACTTGTATTCTTGCAAGATTATAACTTGTACTCGGCTGTTAAAAGAAAATGCCGTTGAATTACTCCTGCTCATGCGCTTTCTTGTGCGTCTGCTCGGGTCGTCGGTTCTTATCGGTCAGCCACATCGATTCAGCTGGACGAGGATCCCAATTTGCCAAAGGTGGCATGTTCTCACGCAACTGCAAATACGCTCGATTTGTGTCGGAATGTAAACTGGCACGGTCATCGGATTTCAGAATATTATACGAGCTGATGAGGCGCTCAACATCTACAGAATGAGGCTTGGCAGCGATAAGCCTGGAAAGGGCCGTTGAGAGAGGCTTCCACTCATTGATGTGTAGGGTGTGCCGCAGTACATCACGAACAGAAGCCGTGCTGGTAATTCTGTTGACCGCTTCTTGATAAGACTGGATGAAATCGCTCAGTGGTACATCCGACAAAATGGCAGCATGACAGACTCTCAGGTCACTAATGGTCACGGAACGCAGGTTGCGAAGCACTTCTAACGAAGCGAATTCTTCGTTCGGTAGGCGCGATAGTAGTGCATTACCAGGGAGTTGATGATTTCATTGCGGACAGCATCTGTACTGCGGCAGTCGGATGCGTAGAGATTGGCCTTCTTTGTTCTGCGTTCCTTTTCCCAAAGGTCATGACCGTGGAGTAAAGTGGCTTCATTGCCTAAAACAGCCAACAGGCTGCGTGGAGACTACACACTTTCGTAAAAGCTACTACACACTTTCTAAAAGCTACTACACAATGTGTGTATTACTACACACTATTTTAGGCCCTGATAGAAGTTGTTCGAGCACTGTCTAGGGAGTTCAAATGGAGAATCCAGTCCTTGTCACCGAATAATTGCATTCTTGATGCATTCACTACACTAGCACGTGGTACTCTTAACAACAATGTTAAACCTCACATGCATTTTACAAACTTTAGTCATTTTCAGCTGTGATCAAACCTTGCTTGCCAGTCTCTGCGTACAGGCTTTCTTTGATGTCAACAACGAAAAAAGGATCGCGCCGGCACTCAGCGCTCTCTGGCTGCCGACGTGCACTTCCCCCCCCCCTCATTTTGAGACGAACCCGCTTCTCATTTTGGGCTAAGCGCGCTAGTTTTGAGAGCTGGCTCCCATTTTGGAGACGGAAAAAGTCACATTTGAGTACGTGCATCTAAATTTGAGTATTAACTAGTACGTTGGGATATAAACTACTACTTTTAAGATGTAATGCACTTGTTTTGAGAACCCGTTTTTAAAGTGTTTAAGCACGCAAAATACAGTTTTTCGTAGCTTTCAAGAACTATTTCCTCGTACATTTCTTTCATTGAAATCTATCAGTAATTATAGGAAGATTCTAAAGCAAGCACGGAAGCTATTTTTCATTTATTTTATTTTATTTATTTTTTTATTTATTTTTTTTTTTTTTGCTAGAATCGAAGTACAAAAATATGAAAAAGGCAAAAGTAAGATTTTATGCGAATAAGGCCAACACATAAAAGAAAAAATCCAACAATCCAATCCAAAATGGAATATTCGTTAAGTATAGACTAATATACTCGGTAAGTATAGATTCACTAACACAAACAAAACAAGAAATAAATAGGAATAAAAAACGAGCTGTAAGCTGCAAAATCACAAGATGTGTGTGACTTAGGAAAGGTTATAAGTATTCCAGCTGTTTTCTACGGAAGTCTGGGAATAAAGCTCTCTGGAATTCGGACATTTTGTTCTCGCGTTAGTACTCCCGAGTCAGCATGGCTAGGCACGTAGACCAAGTTGACTTGGCGGGCCCGCGCTCTGCTAAGTTAGTTGGGTGGTTGTAGAGTAGTTGAAGAGTTGAGGAGTTGAGAAGGGAAAGAGTAGTTGCGGGGTGGAGTAGTGGTAGCGGTAGTAGAGTGTGTTGCGGTGGTAAGGTAGTGACCAGAGTTGTGTTATTAGCGAGGACCCTGCACAGGGCGGAGTTATCCCCCTTATCCCCACGAATACATGCGTAAAACCCCAAACAGACCGTTCCTTTACGGACCCGACGTGCTAAATCGTACCCTAGACGAAATAGCACGTGACAATATCAGGGTACTTTACTGTAGATTTTTCTCAATATAACCGGCAATAAACTTTCTGGTAACTGGTTGAATACTGAACATTTCAACAACTGGTTAACCGTGCCTTCACTGTGGTCCAAGAATGCCGCCAGTTAACGGTACGAAAACCTGATGTTAGTTATGTACAACCGATGCTCTATAGGTGTTAACGAACGCTTCTGCAGCAATAGAACCGCTTATTTTTTCGTACGGGCCATAGAGGTCACCTGTATTGAAAATCGAACGAAACATTGTTCAGAGAAATGGTGAAAAGAGTAGGAAACGACTCATTGTCCCACCCTCTAATGGGCGACCTTTCGAGCTTCGGATTTTACGACTAAATGGTTTCTCTTCTATTACGGTTTTGAAATGGTTAGTTGTGTATTCATAGGGAACCAGTATTGATCGAAGAGCAGGCGAAATGAAACCAAAGTCAGAAAGCTAGGCTCAAAAGGCACATATCCACAGTGACTGTCGAACCTACTCCACGTTTTCTTCGACCTCGACTTTTGAAACAACTGTGAAGCTTTGGAAGAGGAAACTAACAACAAAAGTAGTCGCTTCGCAAAACAATCATGACTTTTGCCGTGTTACTTCTCATTCCATCCATTACCAGCTTGGCGTCTGGAGAATCGAAGAATTCTTTTTTCGTAACTCACAGTTCGTACACAACGTCCACCTTGAATTCCACAATTTTGGCTTGTACTAAAATTTCGGGTATTTTTTTAAAAAAAGGAAAATTGCCGTCCATTTTTGCAGCTATTTTAATTAGTTAATTTACATGAATTGTACAAATAATTCTGGCAAATACAGGGAGTATGGATGGCGTGACACAACAATGCCGCAGAAATTGCGCTTTGCATCCATCTTGTCAAGCAATCGACGTCAAGCTCACGGAGGGCACGAAAGATCTCGGTTCTTTCACCTGCAATTTTTTCGAACTCAACGCCTGCAACTGGGCAACTACTGGCCTGACGAGCACTCCTCTTACGCCCCCTCACCGACTGTGGGAGAAACTCGTCAGCCAGTTTGCCGCGAAACCCAAAGCTTGCAGCCAATACTACGGTGTTATTTACAAAGGAAATTGTCAAGCGTTTCGAGGATTGCCCGGTTTCACAGGCCTAGATTGCGACATTGCTCCCAGGTTGTGCTCAGACTTCCAGTACAGCGGTCAGTATGGCTTTATCTCCGATTTTGGAATAGAAAATAGTCTACATTTTCCTTTTTTTAATATTGCGGTTGTTAGGTTGGGCTTCACCGTTAATTTGGCCATGGGGATTCAACGGTCGCTCGTTTCGCGCCAGTTGTTACTTCCAGTACACGTGTATCTTCGTGAATGACCGCAGTACAATTGGCTACAACGTTGTAGGAACGATTAATCCGAGTGGTTTTCAGTATTTGAACTGCTATAATAAGGCATGTGCAGACGCCACGATAGCTCTAACTGATTGGGCCACTATTTCTCATTTGGCTTCTATTGTTCCGCGCAAACAATTCTACGTCTCTGAACGTTTTACATCCGCTAACACTATTCTACACACTTTCAGTGGTGTAGAAATTACCGCTTTCGGCGAGCTGTCGCTAAATTCTACTCAAGACCCCGTTCCAACAGGCTTCCCGATTCCACTAACCAAAGTCCCCTTCGTCTACCCAACAGTCAACAGCAGCTGCTCAGCCTTTTGGCAGTTTGAAAGCAATGTTTCAGTTTGTTCGCAACGAACTCATGTTTTTAATTTTGGTTCACATAAGTGGAACGGGATTGTGGGCGAAAGTGGTCTTTCGATTCTTCTGGCCTAATTTAAATAACGACATTTTGTTTATCACAGTTACTAAGAATACTGACCATTTAGTCTTTTTGGCAAATTAATCTACACTACGTTTGGACCCCAGATGGTTTTTAAACTGTCCATTTCAGTACCACCTTTGTCGTAAAGAAACGAGCAGAATAATGTGAAACGAAGAAACGCTGAACAGGAACAGGCTTGGTGACGTACATACAGTTCATGGCCAGGCCGCTTAATAACAGATTTAGCATCGATTTTCAGCAATTCTTCGACCTAGTCGAGCTTGGATGCAACAATACCTGTATCTTAAACGATCCGAATTATACAACGCTCACTTTTGAGTCGGCCATTAGAGCCGTTCAAGCGACGTACTACATTGAGAGCATGGCAGAGATGTACGTCAATACTAGTACACGACATCTGGTGCCTAACTGAGAGAAACTGGATAAAACGATGTCCTTGGACACGAGAAGAATCTCTTCTGTAATGGTAAAATTGCGTGCAGATATAATGAGATGTTCGAAACACGATTAAATATCCCCATCCGTCAGTTTCATGACGATGCGCAGGTCAGCTTTCGACCTCTATGCTGCGCGTGCAGCACGAGTTGAGGCACGCGGGCACAATTGGCGCCAAACATGGTGTTGGCTGATGAAGAAAGAAAAAAAGTTACCCAGCAAATGCAAACCCGTACGGAACGTTTTGAAAGGCACCTTAGCTGCATGTTGGACGAACAACAAAGAGAAATAATTTACTTGAAAGAAAACTAATGTTTATTAGTGAATTTGCTGACGAACAGTTTCCGCCGTTTTCGGTTTTTGCTGGGGTATTTTCTTTGTTTCGCAAGCAACAATCGTCAGTTGGTGAAACTCCAGTAGGGTTTAAGTCTTCACACACTAGTCTATTTTTTAGTTGTTTCTTCTTTGCACACAACCCTAAGCTAATTGAAATACTGTGATTTAAAAAAAAATATAGCCTCTACTGTATTGAATTGCCAAAAAAAAAACTATTTTCATCATCGTTGACCGTTTGTATCAAAAACCTGGAAGTATAACAACAATTAGATTGTATTGTTCAAGAGGTACTGCTGATGGTTAAGGACTATTTGTGTAACGATATGGTATAAAATACACTTACTGCTTGTTGAAATCGCCGTTCTTGTATTGACTGTGTTGTTTATGTTCACTTTCCAACTACTGAACTGAGTAAAAGGGGACGTGGCTGACCTTACATAGTGACGACAATATTAGCATTAGATTAGCTAGGAAAAGTCTAAATACTGATGAAGGATAATGTTACTGGTGAAACACGGTGTTAATTTTAATATTACAGTCCATCATACCTGCCAGACTAACGAAAAACGGGGGAGGGGGGGGGACAGAGAGGAAGAAGGCAATACGCGCTTTACTAGTGCTACAAAACTGTGGGTTTACTATAAGAAACTTGGAACAAGATCACTTATAATGCTGTAGGTTTCACCCGGGGCTATGAAAAAAGTCCACTTTTAATGAAAAGCAGATGACAATAGATCTAGTAATAGGTTTGATGCGCGGCAAATATTTTTAGACATTTAAGGACAACCGCACGGTGAGTTAAAGAAATAAGGCACATTTGGAATAAGGGTTCATGTTCCTACCGCTAGAGGCGGCAGTGGAGTAGCAAACATGTCTGAAGCATTCTGAAATTCTGACGAATGCCTCTTTCGAGACTATTAACTGACAGTTTTTTAAAGAAAATCGCAGAAAGCAGGTATTTTTGAGAGTTAGCGTTTTAAGTCAATTTCGTCTGACGTGTCTCTATAGAAAATTGTATGCTTTTACAAACGAAAGCCCCTTTTTAGTTTTTTAGGAACTGTGACAGAAGACTCTCAAGCGTTTTGCATGAATTCTAACGCTTTCGCAATGTATTATTATTATATCTTAAATTCATCTTTTAACCGAATTTGCTCTACTTAAGGCAGAACTGTATTGAACACGTCAAAAAGCAAAGCAATTCGTCCTTTTATCACCAGGAATCACACTACCGTATTGCCTGTTGCGTATTGTTCCTTAACCGAAAGTGCTAAGTTTATCAAACGCCTCGCTTTTCCTGATTTTAACGGACGTGCTTGCGGTTCTAGACAGAAACAACTTTTGTCTAATCTGTGACTCAAACTGCAGTTAAAATTACGCCTCCTTTACCTATGCTTTTTCTTCGATTTGCGTAGAATAAATTCGGTTAACTTTCGAAACAGTAATTTTCAGTTCCTTCCCATTTGTTGAACTTGAATTTCAAGTCTCTCGATTTCCAAAAAGTAAATAAATAAATAAAATAGAAAAAAAGAAACGAAATTTACCATATGATTACTTCGTGAAAGTTTGGACATTTCTCACAAGCACAGTTAATGTTTTGTATTATATGTAGAATTCAGAGAAGTCTGTACTTTAGCTAAGCACCTAACTAAAGAAAGTGACATTCACTTACGCATTTGCTTGCAAAAATGCCTAAATATATAGAGCTCTTCAAAAGTCTGGCTGCCATTATATTTTTAAATTAAATAACTCAACAACCACAAAGCGGAATGAACGCCAACTTTCCAGAGACAGTTATATAGGAGCCATGTTATAGAACAGCCGGGACAAGATAACAATATGTAATAGAGCTAAAAATGCGTTTGTCGTAGTTTAGACCCCCTCCAACAGACTTCAGAGCGGAGAGAAATCCTTCAACCCCACCGTAAGTTGAAAAAATAAAACAAAAACTACCGATTTTTGGTAAGTGTTTCCAATTATAGGAAAAAACTCACCAAATTTGGTATAAGTACCAATTCTTAGTAATATTCTCCCATGAATTGGTACGTTAAGCTCATTTTTTGGTAGCGGGAACCAATTATTGGTTACGATTTTAATTTTATGTGGTATTTATTGCCATTTACTGGTACTCCTTTTTTACAGTATACTTTTCTGAAGCGGTTAATTAATGCTTTTTACGGTGACCAGACCTGCTCCCACTAAAAGTTGACTGATCTTATCGCCAAACTGTGTGGCATGCCTTAGATATTCGATGACGCAGTACACTGTAGCATTTAAAGATGCTAGACGACTTGAAAGTTGTACGAAAATGGCACATTAATGGAACAAAATGCGTACAAGTTGTTTCTTTTACGAGACGACCGACATTGCACCTGCTATGTATTGTCGTATTCGGCTGCCTTCGGCCGTGCGTAGTAGAAAATTACCGAAGCTCTATTTCCGGCATTCGCGATATTTTTCTGTCTTTTAGTTCTTGAAGTTATACTAAATACATTGTCTGAACATGCATTTTTTCAAAGCTTGCATTAAATATTTCAAATTTAATATATGAAAGGTTAAGTTTGATTTTGAAGATTCAATTACGTTCTGTTGTGTTTTATTCGCTCAGTGTTAGTCACACTAATCTAGGTAACTTTAATTGAATTAAAAATAAGTCATGTGTCCCTCCAACATCATAACAGTTATATTTTTTTTTCTCCTTTACAATTTTTTGGACAAGAGATGGCAGCACATGCCGGGAAATGGTCGCATTCATACAAACAGGCGTCTTCTCATATCGTGTTTACTTGCTTCTTGGAGCGTATAATACGTCATTTAGTAGCCAGGACACTAGCTCCCCGGATGAGCATAACTCTGGGCTAGAGTTCTGTAATGCAAGTGAAGTGAAAAAGTGAGCAGAAAATTGCACACAGTCCCGTCCCTTAAGTACTTAGATATACATGAATGTACGAAGCGTTGATGTAGTCAATCTCGTCTTCAACCTTGTTCAGTTTCACGCGAGAATGCTCGACTACAATGAAACCGACTATCGAGCTACAAAAATAGAAGGAAAAAATATTAATAACATCACACATGGCAAAATGTCACGGTATCTGTTCTTCGCTTTGTTTGAGGCGTTAATAGCAACAAGCTCAGGTCCGCAGTCATTTACTGAAGGGTTGGCATCCCTAAACTCGGTATTGAGCAAAACACAATTGTTAGCTAACAGTATCTTGAGTTTTTTGGCTGCAATTGGCCTGTTCTTAATGTATTCACACACAGAGCCCAAAGGCGTTTCTTGCTCGAAATTACTTGCTACTTTCCTGGTATCTTTACTCATGTTTCACCCATCGCCAAACGAATAGCGGATTCTCTTCCAAAGACTGAGATAACACCCTGATTCAGAATATGAATTTTTTTTAATATACCATGTTTGCTCGTACAGTAAAGTCTTTAACAAGTTCACTAGTGTCATCTATCGAAGCCGTGGAAAGGAACAAAAAGGAACAAGGGGAATCTAAGTAGAGCCTTATGGCACTTTCCAGGGCTTTATCGTCTAATGGCGCATTTCGCACTTTCTAGCCGTTAGGGAGGCGTAATTTGGTCAAGACTCAGTACGGCTCTAGTACAGTGCTAAATTATTCACTTATAGATTAAGACTATTAGGACAACGACGGTAATAAAACATAAAACAGAACAGGAAAGCTTGTTCCCTTTGGCTCAATGAAGGCATTTGTGCAGATATCTCGTTTTCTGCTGCCGGAAAAAAAGTTAAACTATCACACTAACGTATAACAGGTCAAAGTCTCGACTTGAGGATTCCATTGTCGTCAAAACTAAGAAGGTTGCGTTTTAACAAACACGTAGTAATGTAATTGATAAATTTTATGAGTTTCACTATTATAGAACAAATTTGCTTGTTAATTTCGTGTAAACAACGTTAACAATTTATGAACGGGTTGTTGCTTAACAGGTCTTAATTGCGGTGTGTTTGTCACAGGGCTGTCGGAAATAAGAAGTGTGTGTCTCTGTAAGGCTTAGAAGGTTTAGTGTTATATGGTAATGGATGGGACTTGGATGTTCACCCGGACAGGATAGTGTTAGGTTCACATCGGGTATATTTTCGCTACTGGGAAAGTACTATCGTCGGTTTATTTTGACGATTCCATCAAGCCTTCTCGTACCGGACGTCTCATGTTTTCTTTCGTTTTGAAATTGTAACATTCTTAGGCTTTTTAAGCTTTGTAAGGCTTGCTTAGGCTTTTCAAGGCCTTCTTACGCGTCTCCGGTTTTTGAAAAAAAAAAAGTTTTGTTTTCGTGTTCCATTGAGAAACGAGCGTCAGTGCGTTCTTTTGTTGGACAAAAACTTTTTTTTTTTTAAGTACGGTTGAAGAAAAGGGGTGGTGCATAATATACGTAGCTTTAGTTATAGTTGCTACCGCAGTAAATTAAAAAAAAAAAAAAAAAAAAAAAAAAAAAAAAAAAAAAACGCATTTACCACAAGCTTTTGAAAGGCTTCTTTGCTGTTCGCTTGCTTCCTTGCTGTAGCATTACGGCGAGTCACGGCTTTTGGCTTGCTACTAATACCATTGTCCCCCTCCTTCTCTGACGTCATATTGCCAGCCTTCAAGCTTGAGCAGTAGGTGGCGTTACGTTAACGTCGCTTTTCTGTTGACATCTGAAAAAACGCGAAATTTACCCAAATTAAATGTGATTTCTATATCTACCAGTGTATATTTTCAAGAAACAAGGTATAACCCACAACAATAAAGCTTCCCTAAATATCTTATGTATGTAAATACGAATAAAAACTCCTTAAAACTGTTTTATAGCCTAAAAAGCGTCAAAAGGCGTTGACCGTGAATTTTCTCATTTTCTTCCATTTTAATCGTTTCTTTTCTTCTAGATTACATAATGGCTACGGAAAAAGTGTCCCTGGCCGATGCTTTATCCAATGTCGAAGTACTAGACGAACTGCCGTTGCCTGACCAACAGCCATGTATCGAAGCCCAAGCTTGCACCGTTGTTTATCACGCAAATTTCGACACAAATTTTGAAGATCGCAATGCCTTCGTCACCGGTGTGGCTAAGTACATCGAAGAAGCCACTGTCCATGCTAGTCTAGTAAAAAAAAACACTGAAACCTTCTAAATTCTATATGTGAACCTTAAAAACTAAAATAAAAATTAGCTAAAACGATCTTAAAATCGCTTAAAAATTAATGAAGTCGTTTAATAAAAACTTTTGCATTCCCTAGAACGACATGTTGCAAGAAGGACAAGAGCACGCTGTGATGTTATACACTTGGAGATGCTGTTCAAGAGCCATTCCTCAGCCTAAATCCAACGAACAGCCCAACAGGGTCGAAATTTACGAGAAAACGGTTGAAGTTCTCGCACCTGAAGTTAACAAACTCTTAAATTTCATGTATTTCCAAGTAAAAATAATTTTTTTTCAATTTTATTTAACTCTTGTATATAAAATCTCAAATTGAAACTAAAAAACGTTGTATTTTGCAGCGAAAAGCGATCGAAAGGTTCGCAGAGGAAGTCAAACGCTTATCTCATGCCGAAAAACGCAAAGATTTTGTGTCCGAAGCGTATTTGATCACATTGGGCAAGTTTATCAACATGTTCGCGGTACTAGACGAGCTTAAAAACATGAAATCATCGGTTAAAAACGATTACTCGGCGTACCGAAGGTAAAATCTGGTTTTGTTATGCTGTGTAATTAATTTTAGTGCGTTTTTAAAGTAGAGCTTGAAGGAATTTTTTTAAGCATTTATTTTTAATTTTTAGTTTTCAATTTAATTTTTAAGTTTTAATTTTCAATTTTGGATTCTTTTGGTGTTTTTAGGGCGGCCCAGTTCTTGAAAGTGATGACAGACCAACAAGCCTTGCAAGAATCGCAAAATCTGTCCATGTTCCTCGCTACACAGAACAAAATCCGCGATTCTTTGAAGGAAAACCTCGAAAAAATTCCAAAGTACGTTAAAAAAAATCCTGGAAATCTTTCAAATGCTAACTTCGGCTCACTCAACGCAAGGAATTGCTGTTGGAAACGTAATTTTTGTTGAGAATCTTTGTTTTTTATTCTGAATTAGTCTAATTTTGTTAAAAATAGGTGTTTTTAACTCGTGAAAGTCAGCTAAGTCGACAATTTGCATTCTTTTACCTTTTAACGTCTTTTTGCCCGTATTTTTTGTTTATAAACGTTGTTTGTGGGTTTTTGCGATCGAGTGTTGCGATAAATTACTCGCTAGTGTGTTATTTTTATTTTAACACAAGTAATTGTGTAGTTTTGTGAATTTTTCATGCATTTTTTGGGAAATAATTGTGTAATTATTGATCTAAATGTATTTACCAACGATTTTTGTGTCTTAAAACAGTTACGACGAGCTGCTGGCGGACATTTTAAACATTTCCGTCCATATGTTGGAAACGAAACAGTATTTATTACCGGAAGAAGGCCACATGCTCGTTAAAGTGCTCGGATTCGGGCTTTTCCTCATGGATTCTGAAGCTTGTCAAATCAACATCAACAAACTCGACCAGAAAAAACGCATCCGTCTCGATAAAATCGACCGTATCTTCAAAGTAATGCCTAAACATAACTCTTGACACTCTTGAATAACGTTTTAAGGCGTAAAATCGTCAATTTTACCTACGTTTTAATTTAAAAAAACGCCTATAGTAACCTTAATTAGTTATTTATAACTGTTAGCACTGTCCATTTTACCTTAACTCCTTAATTAGTCTGGTTGTCAATTAATTTGCCAGTTTTTTCTTAATTAGTCATTTTAAGTTCTAATTACTTAGTTACAAGTCTATTTATCTTAATTACCTCAATTTACCTAGTTATTTACCTTAATTAATCTAGTTACCTACATTAACTAGTCACTTCAAAACGTTAATTACTTAGTTACATGTCTAATTACATTAACTACCTTAATCAATCTAGTTATTTACCTTAATTAGTCACTTCCAACTGCTAATTATTTAGTTACAAATCGATTTATTCATCTTTGTAATTTAAAACGTTTATTTTTTATTTTCAGAATTCATAAAATTAATTTTTATTTAAAAATTCGGATAAACTTTCGCTTTAGTAATTCTAATAATGAAATAAGGTTGTGAAATTTGAAAAAAGTGCCTTAAAAATGCGAAAAATTTATAAATAACGGACTTAAATGGGAAAAATAACTAAAATTCACGTTTTTTTGTACGAAAAAGAATCTAGAAGTGGTACCGCTGTTTGGTGACATGCAAATCGCGCCATTTAACTACATCAGGCGCTCGAAGAGCTACGATCCGTCACGTTGGCCACTGTGCAGCGCCAATACTCCGTCGCCACAGGCCGATTTGATGGTCCAGTTGCCCGGTATTCGCGAAGAACACATCCGTTTCGCATCGGAATTGGCGCGTTATTCCAACGAGGTCACAACGACGTACAAAGAAACGCGCAGTGCGGAAGAAAACAAGCAATTACTGGAAATTGCGCTAAGAGGATTGCAATTACTGTCTTCTTGGACTTCGGCAGTGACGCAATTGTACTCGTACAAGCTTTTGCACCCCACAGACCACCATCAGAACAAGGATTGTCCTCAAGAGGCTGAAGAATACGAAAGAGTACGCAAATTTAGCTTAACAATCGCGAAAAATTGCGTTAGGATGCTAAATAACTATAAATAATGCGAATAATTCGGAAAGTAGTTTTAACATAATTCAAATAGTTCCAAAATAAATTAGAATTATACGGATGACTGGGAAAAAAATGTAAAAATAACAATAATTCAAAACATTTTTAGAATAATTCTAAAAATACGAATTTGATTTAAGAATAATTCCAGTATTTTCGAAAATAGCATTAAATAATATTCAAAAGCTCAAAGAATAATGTTTGATAATTCAAGAAACTCGAATACAATTTCAGACAGATTCAAACAATTTGAAAGTGATATAAGAATATAAGAAGCCGAAAGCAGTTTTTAAATAATTCAGAATTTTTAAAAAAAATTCAGATAATTAAGGAAATTTAATAAATAATTCTTAAATAGTATACAGAAAAAGAAATACTACCAAAAACTTTTTATACTTGCAGGCGACGCGGTATAATTACACCGAGGAAGAAAAGTTCGGTTTGATTGAGGTGATTTCGATGATTAAAGGCGTGCAAGTGTTGATGGCGCGGATGGAGACGGTGTTTGCCGACGCTGTGCGGCGCCACGTGTACGCCGAGTTGCAAGATTTCGTGCAATTAACACTACGCGAGCCGTTGCGCAAAGCTATCAAAAATAAGAAAGATTTGCTGCGCACCTTGCTCATTTCCATCCGAGAAACCTGCGCTGATTGGCTCCGAGGGGTGGAGCCAGCCGATGACCCCGCCCTCAGGGGCAAAAAGGACCCGGATGCGGGTTACGAGATCAAAGTTCCTCGTCGTAACGTTGGTACTTCGCGTTTTAACTCTTATAAAACTCTTTAACTCGTATTTAACTTGCAAGTCGATCTTAAATTTAATTAAATTTAAATTTGTTATGTCAGATAAGCATTGCTCGGTAAAATATACGAGAAGGCGTAATAAACACTTAAAACAGAGGATTTTGATAAATTTTGGATTGAATTTGATCTACCTATTATGCGTGAATTTTTTTGCTAATTTTCGGAAAAAAAAACTCAAAGAAATTAATTTAATTCTGTTTTGTGAAATAGGGCCATCGTCGACGCAGCTTTACATGGTGAGGACGATGTTGGAATCGTTGATTGCAGACAAATCGGGCGGGAAACGCACTTTAAGGAAAGATTTAGATGGACCAGTGTTAATGGCCATTGAAGCTTTCCATAAGCATTCGTTTTTCTGGCCGTATTTGCTCAACTTGGGCCAATCGCTGCAAAGCTGTTGCGATTTGTCGCAACTCTGGTACCGGGAGTTTTACTTGGAAATGACGATGGGGAAACGCATTCAGGTAATTAGCTCTACATACAACAATAAATATTAATTAACTAGGGAATGCAAGATATAGCAAAGGAGATAAATATTTATTGTTAGCGAATTATTCCTTTCTTGAGTATCAAATGAGAAGTACTGGCATTTTACGTATTGGTTCTTGTAAGACTTGTCGCTTTACTGCGTTTCATAACATCTTTAAGTGTTCTTTCTTCGCTTCGGGTATGTTTGTGTGTCCGAGCATGAGAACGTGTTCGTGTAGTTCCCGGCATTCCGTACGTTAAGAGAAATTAATTCGTACTAGTTTCTACTTAAAATTGCCGTAGTACTGCAAACTTATAAATATGCTTAACATACTCGATACTCATTCCTTTTGTCATCATAATGGCGTTTAAAAAGCTTTTGGAGCAAAAAAGTTTGGTTTTTCATTCATAAACATGGTAAAGCCATAAGAACCAAAGCCGCGTTCGCCGTTCGGTCCATAAGTGATAGAAATGGTCCATAAGTGGTGAAACGACTGACGTCATTTCAAACATCATTTCAACTTGATGTCAGTTCAACTTAAAATGGTTTAAATAGCTTTTTATTAAGTAAATTCCTTATTAAATCAATAGTCTTAAGCTCGAAGTCGTCAAAGCTAGTTTCCCTGAAGTAAAATAAACATCGAAAGTTCGATGTTGACGTGAAAACGTGAAAAGGCCGTCTGCCTGAATTACGGTACGGCTCTAATCGATAGCAGACTGTGACGTCAGTTTAGCTGGAGAAATGAAGACGCGCGGGCTAGGAGCGTTTCGCGCTTGTGTGCCGCGAACGGCAGCGCAGCGTTGGTTATAGCCGGGCGGGAACTTGTTTTAACCTTCGTTTCCACATTTCATTGTTGATTTCGTTGGTGGTGGGTTTGAAACGTTTGTCTCTTGTTGGTTGTTTGGTTTTTCCTTCTGTTGATTTCTTTTCCTCTGAAATTGCTGTCCCTTGCCACAGAAATGTCCGGTGAAGCACGAGCACAACGAAGAATGCAGCGACTTGGTTACCATGGACAAAAGAATACAGGTACCATGCCCCACCCAGGCCCCTCCCTCTAGCAAACTTATGGAAAAACTTCCTGTGTTTTAAAGGATAACTTATAGTTTTAGCCTTTTATGTGTGCTAAATAACCAGCTAATTCGCATGGCCCGTGCTGCGTTCATAACTTTCCTTCCTCTTCGCTAAAAGAAGGGCATGGCCTGTACTAAACCCCGCCTCCCTGCAACTCGCAGCCAATAGGACTTAATCGAACGTAGTTCCGGTATTTTGAATCGGTTTTTACCTTGAAGCGAACTGTTTTTTGAATGTTGGACGCGTTTGACGCCAAATTGGGTTCATTTTTTAGGAATTCTTTTGGATTCTTAAAAACTAATTGGGTTAATTTTTGTAGTTTCCTATCGAAATGTCCATGCCGTGGATCTTGACTGAACATATTCTAAGGACCAAAGAACCTTCAATGATGGAGTACGTATTACACTGCAACATGCAAAGTCAACCGAATAAAACAACATAAATAGAAATTATCACTGATTAACACGGAGTAACACAGATTTTATTGCAAAATGTATTACAATAAATAGCAATTGAATAATTTTTCAAGCCAATTTACTAAAAACACTAGACTTAAGCTATGTCTTTAAAGAATGTGTCTAATACGCGTTTTTTACGTAGATGCGTGCTGTTTCCCCTGGATTTGTACAACGACTCCGCCTTTTGGGCATTGACCGTCTTCCGGAAGCAATTTTTGTACGATGAAATCGAAGCTGAAGTGAACTTGTGCTTCGATCAGCTCGTTTACAAGCTCAGCGAGCAGATTTATGCGCATTATAAGCATTTAGCTGCTTCGGTGTTGCTTGATAAGCGTTTTAGGACCGAATGTGCGTTGGTGGGTACGCGATTGGCCTACCCACCGGCCAACCGGTACGCTACCTTACTCAAACAGCGCCATGTACAACTTTTGGGCCGTTCTGTGGATTTGAATCGCCTTTTAGGCCAAAGAATCAACTCAGCACTGCTCAAAGCGCTCGATTTGGCCGTTTCGCGCTTCGAAGCCAGTGATGTCACAGGCATAGTGGTACGTTAACGCCATCTAGAATGTGTATACTGGAACTTTTCTAAGGAAAAACATTTTTCGTACTTTAAAACTAAATGGTCAAAAATAGTCGATAATGTGCCCGTTAGAAAGAACAGTTTGACTTAAAGTAGACCAACAATAACAAGTACTTTAAAACACTGAATTAGATGCTATTAAATACGTATAGAATTTTATATAAAAATAAAAAATCTTTCAAATATCCCTAGGTATATGTGAATAGTAACATTTTTATCAAACAAATGTTTCAAATATTATACTAAAAATATTAAAATCATTAAGATATAAATTTGAACATGTTAAATAATTGAAATAAAAATTCGAAATGCGTGATTTGACTAAACTAATGTTCTTTCGTTAGGAACTGGAAGGATTGTTGAAAGTTAACCGCCTGTGTCACCAGTTCTTGAGCGAACACGTGGTACTGGACGATTTCGACGCTATGTGGCGCGAAGCCAACCGTAATGTACTGGCACCGTACGGTCGCGTGACGTTGCACGTGTTCTGGGAGCTGAATTACGATTTTTTGCCGAATTATTGCTACAATGCAGCCACTGGCAGATTTATACGCTGCAAAGATTTGCTTTTCACCCAGCCAGTACAAAGAGACCGCCCACCGACCATGCCCCATCACTACTTATACGGCACCAAAGCGCTAAATATCGCCTATGGCACCATTTACAGCCAGTACACCGGTACTTTTCCTTCGTTTTCATTGGTTTTGGCAATTTTTTGCTTTTAACATTTTCGGTAACTTAGAGACAGAAACCTTATTATTTTACTTAGCGAAGAAATTGCCCGTAGTTTTACATTTTGGCTTTTGTTGCATATATTTTTACGATTTTTTAGAGTTTTCTATCTATAATCAATGTTAGCCTTAAACTGTACTATAATGTGCCGTATGATGTACTTATTCCACATTATCCACGCAATTTTTACGTGTTTTTTGGCTTTGTTTCGAGTTGCGCGTTTACCGCTCTTATACTATTCTTACAGCGTAGCTTCGACTTACGCGATTTCAGCTCCCAATGGAGCAAGAAAATGCTGTTTTTGCACGAAATCTCGAGTTACGCGTGAAGCGTGCCTATGCAATTCTTATGGCGTGGCTTCGAGTTACACGGTTTTTGGCCAACGTGAAAAAAATCGCGTTTTGAGTTACGCGTATGTGGTTGTCGATTTTGCTGCTGTAGCGTAGACACCAGTTACACGATAGTCACTCTCTAGACCGAAACCTTTCAAACCACGAACCTATAGCGATAGTTTCGAGTTATGCGGATACCGTTCCTATAGTACTCTTATGTAAAAGATTCGAATTACGCGGTACAAGCTGTCAAACCCCAAGAAAACGCGGTTTTTACACAGGTTTCGAGTTACACGTAAGTCCTTCCTATGCAATTCTTACGGCGTGACCTCGAGTTACGCGGGTTTTGCTCCGACGTGAAACGAAATTGCCCCTTTTACTCGTGTTTCCACTTACGCGTATGAGATGTTGATATTGTTGCTGTAGCATAGACTCGACTTGCGCGAAACTCACTTGCTAAAGATATGAAAAATCAATTTCAACGAATGTCTCGAGTTACGCGAATGCCAATTCTGTGGTATTCCTACGGCAAAGAATTGACTTACGTAACACGCGCTCTCATATGCCAAGAAACACAGGTTTTTACATAAGTTTCGAGTTACGCGTGTGCATTGCCCATGCAATTTCAATAGGAAAGGCTTGACTTTCGCTCAACCTCGCACGTGAAGTAGGCCACAAAAGCAAAACATACAAAATCAAAAAATATGTCTAACTTTACTGTAACTTGAATATTCTTAACTAAGCGTAGCTTTTTGGCTTTAATGAAATTTTTGCATTTTATACTTATTTATTTTTAATTATAAAATATATTTATTTACATATCTTGCATCAGTTAGTTCTTGTTAAATAGCACTTTTAACAGTTTTGTAACGTCTACTTTAACATTTAAGCTTTATTATTGTTTAAGCTTACTTTGAAATTTGTATTTAAGGAAAAGAAATTGATTCAAATATTTTTAACACATTACACAAATATATTTAAAACATATTAAAGTATATATTTAAAAATATAAAAAGTGTACAATATATTTCAAAACAAAAAAATCAGAAGTATATTTAAAATAAAAATATATATCATAGTTGAAAAAATATAAAAAAATGTTCTTAAAACAAAAACAAAATTTTTCGTTTCTTTAGGGTTCGTGGGTCCAGTACATTTCCGTGCAATGGTGAACTTACTAGGTTACCAAGGAATTGCGGTGGTAATCGAAGAACTGTTGAAGATAATCAAGTCCTTGGTGCAAGGGAATATTCTGCAATTTACGCGAACGTTGCTAGTAGCCATGCCAAAGCAATGTAAGCTGCCACGCTACGATTACGGCTCGCCTGGAGTACTGGGATACTACCAAGCGCAGCTTAACGACATTGTCCAGTACCCGGATGCCCGTACTGAGCTGTTTCACAATTTTCGGGAATTTGGCAACGCGTTGATTTTCTGCTTGTTGCTGGAGCAAGCGTTGTCGCAAGAAGAAGTCACCGATTTGTTACATGCAGCGCCGTTTCAGAATATTTTGCCTCGCCCACATGTTAAAGGTTGTTGTTTCTAGTCTTTGGAATTATCTTTTTAAAGTCTATTTACATTAAATTAAAATTTTGTAGATTTTTTAAATTTTCGATTTTTTTAATAGTGTAGAATCATTTTCTGAAAGAGTTTTAATTAGGTTTTGAAGTGATTCATTAAGAATCTTTTAGTGAATTTTTGATCTAATTTCAACGTCATTATTTAAAAAAAAAATCTCGAAACTTTTAAGTTTGGGTTTAGAGTCATTTTAAATGAAATGTAAAAATTTTCTTTAGTTATTAGAATTATGTTTTTTATTGTTGCGCTTTTTTATTTTAAATTCTGTATTTTTTGCGTGGTTTATATATTATATTAATGTAAATAGTAATATTTATTTTTGTTACTTTGATGATTTATTTTCAATGTCTTTAACACTTTCTTTTTGTTTTTGAAGATGGAGAGAAACTGGAAACGAAACAAAAGCGTTTGGAAGCCAAATACACTCCTTTGCAAGTCGTGGCGAATTTAGAACGAATGGGAACCGCGAAAGTATGAACAGAAATTCTTAAAAAATAATCCTAATCAATAATGTGGTTATTTTTTTTTTATTTTTTGCATATTTTTACGGATGTTTTAGTGTTTAGTACATTTTGTCTCCTTTTAACGTCAATTTCAGTGTTCTGTAGCATCTTTCGGTAATTTTCGTTTTATTGTAATGTTAGATATTTTAAAGTGTGTAATGTCAGTATACTTTGAGCATATAATATGTTTTTCCTTTTATTGTTTTATTATTTTTTCAGTTAGTTTTGATTTTTGTTGCCTTTATTCCTTTTAAATTAGATTCACTAAAAATTAGTTTGTCACAATTTGTAACACATTACTACAACTGATACTGATATTTTGTTAACTACAAATTATATTTTCTTTCTATGCATCATTTTTATCGATTTTACTGATTTTTTACTATGTTTGGATTTATTTAATTTATTATAATTTTTAAATCTGAAGATAACGATTATTACTTTTAACAAAATATTTTATATTTATTTTATTTATTTTTTATACAGCAACTGTTGATTGCCAAAGAAGGCGATTTGCTAACACGAGAAAGGCTGTGTTGTGGTTTGTCCATCTTTGAGGTCGTGTTACAACGCGTGAGATCCTTCTTGGATGATCCAGTATGGACTGGAGCTCCGCCCACCAACGGTGTCCTAGCGGTAGACGAGTGTACCGAGTTTCACCGCCTTTGGTCCGCCTTACAGTTCGTGTACTGTATTCCTGTTGGAGAAAACGAGTTTACTGTCGAGTATGACATATATGTATTTTTATTTTTTTCTTATTTTGCGTTTTTGCACTTTTCAAATATTTTTTCTTTAATCTTTAAAGAAAACGATTTTTTTCTCGTATTTATTGTTTATGCGTTGTTTTTCATTTTATTTAGATTTCTGTTTCATTTCGTGGTTTGTTTTGTATTTTTTACTATTTTATTATATATATTTTCTGTATGTTTTCTTATTAAATTATTTGTCATATTTATTGTATTATTTTTTTTTTTCTATTTTATTAAATTATTTTTATTTTATTACTTTTTCTACTTTACTTACATTTTTGTGTTCATCTTTTTCAAAAAAAAAATATTTTGGAAAAAATATTGTGAGGATAATTTGTTTTAATTGTAAAATTGTTAGGCAATTGTTCGGGGAGGGGCTTCATTGGGCTGGCTGCGCCATGATCGTGTTATTAGGACAGCAAAGACGCTTCGAAGCGTTGGATTTCTGCTACCATATCCTGCGGGTACAGCGAGTGGATGGCAAAGACGATACCGTGAAAGGAATTGTAAGATTTTTATTTTCGAGAAATTTTATTTCTTATTAATTTATTTTTTACATTAATACTTCAAATGCTTTCTGTTGTCTTTTATTTTTAATATAATTTTCCGTGTTTTATTTCCAATATTTTCTTCCTTTTTTCTTTGTTTTTAAGTTTTTGTTTGCGTTTTTAACTGTTTTATTTTTGTTTTCTGCGTATTTAAAAAAAATACTTAGAATTTGTTCGTAAAACCTTACGTAGTTTTTTCTCTTTTTTCTTAATTTGTTTTTTTTTCTCATGAACCTTTTTGCATTTTTCTCTTCGACGTTTTTTTACTTTTATATGTAATTTTCGAACCTGTTTTCTACTTGATTTACTGTTTATTTTTTAATTTATTTTATGTTTTATTTTATTTTCTGGTTTAATTTTTTACAAATTTATTTTTTTTAGTTGGCTTTATTTGAAGGTTGAAAGGTCTTTTAATTGTATTTTCGTATTTTACAGCCTTTGAAACGATTGGTGGACCGCATTCGGCGTTTCCAAGTCCTCAATTCCCAAATCTTCGCCACTTTTAACAAATACTTGCGAGTCAACTCAGGCGAAGGCGAAGGTGGCGCCCCCATCGAACACGTACGCTGCTTCCAGCCCCCGATCCACCATATGGTGGCGCAGCATCAACAAGCGCAGGGCGGAGCTCCGCAGAGTCATTACCACCGACCGGATCTTTTCCATCGGCAATCGTTGAATCCAATGGAATGAACGAATGAAAACTAAAATATGAAACAATAAATAAAATAAAAAAGCACGAAAAAAAAGCAAAGTCATTATACCGTAGATCATCAAACATTTTCTTGTTTCTGCCTCGAATGTATCGCATTTTCTTACATTGATATCCAAACATGTTTCATTGACTTAAGCGAGTTTTTGACCTCACTTCCTTGGAAAAAGACGCTTTTTTCGCATTATGGCTATAATTGTGACGTTATTGAGAAAAAGAGCAGGAGTGAAAGAGTTTTTTTTATTACGCAATACAATCGTGAAGCTTAATAAGGCTTATTCTAAACATTGTTCTCCTGATTATCCGCTAGTTGCGCTACTGAGAAAATGAAGGAGAAAGTCTCCAACGAACCCCGCCCAGGATGGTTACGCTTTATTGTTATTACTCCTTATAAGGCTCCCCCGACATACGTCTTTTTATTCGCACTTTTTTTTGACAAAGTTGCCAACCGTAGGCTGCCTTTTTCTCTATGAGGAATATTCTTCCCTCCTTGCGGGAATAGATTCCGGAAAGCTGACGGAAGAAAAAAACGTCTGTCGGAGAGAGACTTTCGTACTCTTATAGCGAACTCATTTGGGAAAGCCAGTGCGCACTGAGTTTTTCTAGTATTGGCACAATGTGTGTTTGAGAAACGAAATTTTTCTTTTGAAACAGTGATTCGCTGTGTTTGGAAAGCTCCCAACTGAAGTCTCTATTAGTTACTATTAGTAACGTATAAAGCACGCGAATTACAGTCTTTACCAAATTACGCACCTAATGTCTAGATAGTGCTAAATCCACCATTAGACGCTAAAACACTTGGAGCCTTTCTGCTGCGTAAAACAAAACGCAGTTACCTCCTTTTGCCTGCGGACAAACTCGATGTTAAAATTACATAGCGAACTTCGACCCCTTTCCCGTGTTATGCCTTATGGCTTTTCCGAGGCTACCTATGGAAGGGCGTCAAAGTAGGGAGGACGCGACTTGCAAGAAAAAACGCATAAAAGCTCAAATCGAAAGCCAAATCTCACTTGAAAGTTGAAAAGATTGGACAGGCAAGATTAAAGCACTAGTTAAAACCGTAGAAAATGCAACCAATTGCGAATGTGTAAAGAAATATAAGTTTTAAGGCTTAAGTACCTCTTTCTGTCGATCTTTTTTCATTTATATTTTTTCCTAAAATAACTGAAGTGATTTTCTTAAAGAAAATGGTCAAGCGCGTTAACTAATCCAATTTAGCGATGTCAAGAAGAAACTGTGTGCCAATTTGCTATTTTTTAAATTTGTCGAGCAATTTCGCGTTCTCATTCAAAGTTTTGTTCATCGCTTGGTTACTTCGAACACCATCGAACATCAGTGTTGAAACGGAATACTCCCGAAGTTTCAAAGTAAAGACAAAAGTAAAAGGTTTGTGTTATTCTGCAGAACAGTCTAAAGAGTCAAAACCTTATCTTTGTTTTTACTTAGAGATTAGCTGAAATATACAACTTTTGTTCGAAATCATCCTGTTTTGGAAACAATGAACTTCAATGACTTTTAAAAGTTATTTCCATTGAGTTACTTCCCTTTTTTAGAATATAAAACTGATGATCATTTGTCGAGTCTTAAAAAACATTAATGCTCTCTTTTCCAAACATTCAAGACCTTTAACGGCTTGCATTCCGTGTAATTTGAAGACCGTGTACTAAAAAGCATTGGAAGGCAAGGAGCGCAACACGCGTAAGTCGAGGTAACAACTCCTGCAGTGAAAAACGCGGCGCATTTTTACCATGTTGTAATAACGCTTGACAAAGTTTTTTAAAACTGTCAAATCGCTTAAACACACGAACCGAAGTTTTTACTCGAGTCTTAAAACCATATTCATTTTCAATTCAAGGCTCACATCGTGAATACAGAAACGTGAATTATAAACTTTGATTACTGTTGTTCGTTTGTTTTATACAATTCATTTCTGCTTCAGACCTCTTACTTAAAAATCTTGCAACTAATCGGGTTAACGTGTATCAAGTAGTGAAGTTGATTCCACTGTAATGATTCTAAAAAACATCTCGAATCAAATTGTTTCCTAACTAAAAAACAAAAATGTAAAATAAAATTCGTTAAAAACTTTTTAAACTGGCAAGGTTATTTATCTAATACTGCGTATCAGAATGTACTAATCCGTTAGTACACAACCAAAAAGTGAGAGACATAGAAAATATCTGAACAATAAAATGTGAAAAAATAAATAAAGTAATAATAATACAATTCTTAAAGAATCTTAAGAAAAATAAGAAGTTAAGAATTTCCGACAGTTTAAGTGTAAAGATGTATGAGATAATATCAAAGCAGCGTTAGAAACTACTTTCATCTTTTATATAAAAAATCAGCACTTGGAGTGTCTTCATCTTTGTATTGAAAGAAAGTACAGAGGTGTTTAATCTTCAGACACTTCCTGGTTTTCCGTTTGCAAGCCTTTGAACGATGCAACCGGGATGAAGGAAACTAAGGTGTACAATTTATGGGGAGAATCTTCATCTTCGTTGCGTCGGCGGGCCAAACGAACGCGGACACGGAAGGGGACGTTCCTGTATTAGAGAAAAATAGCCATTAGACATCACAAGTAAGTCATAAAGTAACGTAATTTCTTGCTCTTAAGGTAAAGAACTGTAAGAACTGTAGTACCTGATTCCTTGGGACCAGACGTGCTTGTTCAAGCGGGTTTCAATTCGGACATCTTCGGTGCCCATTTGCTTCTGGGCGAACTTGCGGATTTCCTTGATAGCACGGGGGGCACGTCGCTTGAAGCCCACTCCGAAGATGCGTTTGTGGATGTTGATGGTGTAGTCACGGGTGACTACTTCATTGATCGCGGACTTTCGCTTCTTTTCTTTCTTGTCTTTCACCATCTAAAAAATATCAACAATTAAATTCCATACTTTTGGGTGAAGTTTCAGTTAAGTTAACTGTACACTCGATGTTAACAGTATTAAATGAAGGGAGAACACTTAAGTTATCCTAGTTGTACTTTAACAGTAGGTTAAGACAGGGAACAGTCCAAGTCCTTGCTCGTCAATAACAAGTCACACACTAAACTTCTGTAATCCGTACACAAAAACGTTCACATTCCCTAAAATAGCTTTCAACGCTTTCCGCGTGAATCACTCATAAAGTTTCGTTACTTTTCTAACAACGATTACTTAGATTTTTTACGATAAATAAGTATTAGAAGACATACCTTGCCGGATCACAGGTCCACACGAACCAAAAGAAACACAAGGAAGGAAAGATCCGTTGGAGATACCACTCAACTGGCTAAAAGCTCCCTTAGCGCCGTTAGTAGCGAGCGCTTACAACTTTCAGATTCAGGCCAAGAGAATGGCGCTGTAGCCTGGCAGAGCTCCGGAATGAGCCTTTCAGTTCCCATTCCGTCTTTAACATACCAGTGGACAGTCACTGGCAGTGAGGGAAACATATGACTGTGGAAAAGTGCCGCACTGCGAGCGCTTGCATCGCGTTTCTAGCAACTTCAACAGTAAACAAGCTTTGAAAATACGGGATTTTTTTTAAAAAAAATTAGATAAAATGGAGCGTCAACCACCTAAGACCATGGAAGGCTTATTAAAGTTTGCGCTAGCCGGCACTGCCAAGGAAGATCCAACCCGACCGACAGAAATAACAGAAATGTCCGAAGAAGTAATTTTCTATTATTTATTTTTCAATTAATAAATTACGTTTACATATTTATGTATCATTTAGCGACGAAGATGGTTAGCAGAAGCGTTAGAAAATTTGTCGGTGAATGTAGTTGAGAAACTGAGGCAAGCAATGGAAATTTTGTCGCCCAATCAAAGCGTAGATCAGCCTGATCGCTGTGCAGACGAAATGGAAGCAGCGTTGGAGACTATTATTGAGTTTGTGGAAGACACTGATTGTGCGAATGGTATAGTAATACAAGAGAAAACGTCCAAAGAGTAACTTTGACTCAGATTTTTCTGTAGATTTCCAGAAAATTGGCGGTTTGTCGATACTTCACTCTTGCCTTGCGTCACCGCACGGTATTGTCCGCGAAAAATGCGCTGAGTTGATTGCTACGTTGACGCAAAACAACCCTTATTGCCAAAAACATGTTCTGCAAGCGAACGTGCTGCCAGTTTTGCTCCAATTGGTGGAGCAAGATCCTTCCAAAAAGACCAATTTTAAAGCCATGTCGGCCATTTCATGTAAATTTCCAAAAATAATAAAAAAAATCGTAAAACGTTAAAGTAAGATACTCACTTTGTCTTTTGTTTAGGTTTGTGTAGGCTTTTCCCCGATGCCCAACAAGAATTGGCACAGAATAATGGACATTCCGTCCTTTTACGCGTACTAGAAAAGTCGGACGAACGGTTGAGGTTGAAAACTGCGTTTTTCTTATCAGCATTGTTGAAAGAAGACAGAGATTTAGAGCGTACGTGAATTTTTAAGCTAAAAACTAGTAAATTTTGCATTATTTGTGATGTACTTTTGTTTACTGCTGCTAGTCGATTTTTTAAAATTTAATTTTGATTTAAAAAAATATGTTTACATTTTTGCATATTTTTTTTATAAAATTTCTTTTTTGTAGGTGAATTGGCTAGTAGAGGTCTTGCAATGCAAATAGCTCGGTTATTACAAAAACAACATGACGGCTCACATTATCATTTAATGGAGATTTTGGTCGCCTTGTCCGGTTCTAATGCGCAAGTGTTGGAAGAATGCAAGAAACCTGAGCTTGAGCTAAAGCCACTGTTGGAAAACCGCTTGAAAAGCTTGGACCCTGACGCGAATTTGGTAAAAAAAAAAAAAAAAAATCGATTAAAAAAATCTTAGTGTATACTTTAACCGTTTTCGATTATTTTAACAGGAGGAACTCGAACTTTGCCGCGTTTTGTTGAAGAGCCTGACGAACTCGTGACTCCGCTTTGTTTTAATACTGTATGATTATTGCAAATATAACACAAGCTTTACTAAAAACATTGTATTTCTGAGTATTCGGTGCGAAAGATTCGGTTATAAGAACAAATTCCAGGATAAATTGCCATCTGATAGATGCAATTCGCAGAAGTATTTGTCTTTTGTGCTTCTTACTTATCTTAAAATTATGTAATTGTATTAAAGCTAGCTAGTGCCAAAGTTTCACTCAGAAAAGTCATAAGACATAAACAAGCAACGAAACACATAACAGAAAAGTGCCTTCTATAATCACCTTGCACACTTTCAGGATAAAGTACATGAAGGCGACGGATTTTCAGTATTTTGACTTGATTTCTATATTTTGCTAGTGTGCGCAAAGCTTGAGTGAAATATGCAGATTGGCTCAATGTGAGGGTAATTTTCAGTAGTTTGTCAAAAACTTTGACAGACAGGTTTAGAAGATACTAGAATCGTCTGAACTACCCCTTGTCCAAGTTGACCCAGTTTCCTTTACTCTGAACCGAAGTCACTGTAGATTTGTCAGATACATAAGGGAAGGGCACGCCCACTGCACTAGTAGGAGAGTTACTTGCTTAACCGATATTTAGATAGCATGACTTTGTCGAATAGTGAGTAGAAGACCGTAGCTTGAACCTCATACAATTGGATAAAAAACAACTGATATGATTGAATAAATATTTTATCTAATGTAATACATCATATCCAATTCATTACATCGAATATTCTCAGACTTTCCATTACGCTCCCTGGCAAACCGCGGCTTGCATCTCAATCTTACCGCTAGTGCAGTTCGCAGTTTACGTGTTAAGCTTCTCGTCATTCCCAGCACGTGGATTGAAGTAAACAGTTCTTTCTCGGAAACTTTCTTAACTTATATATACTAATTGTAACAAAATGGGTGCTCGTTATGTGGATTCCGATGAAGAAACCAAACCTAAAAAGCGCGTTAAAGTAGTGAAACAAGAAAATGGCACCTCGCAGGACCAAAAGGCTAAACCTCAACAATCCATGGAAAAAATTTCAAAATTAACCGAACAGATCTCTGGTATAAAAAACAAGATTGTTCGTAGCCAACAATTCGCTAAATTGAAGCAAGAAAAACGTAAAGTAAATATAACCTTTGGTTTATATGTCGCATTTTTCTGCATTTCTGTGTTTTGTTTTCCTACATTTTTTTCCTGTTTTTTTTTTGCGTGCATTTCTTTCTTTTGTTTTTCTAAATTTTTAAATATTTCTGTTCTGTTTTCGGTGTATTAGTGTGGTTTTTGTTTTGTTTTCCGAAATATTGAAATATTTCGGTGGTCGTGTTTTTGTCTGTTTTTTTCCCCCTAAATTTCTGCGTCTTTTTGTATATTTTCGTATATTTTGCGTTTCTTTATTCGAAATTCTCTGTATTTTATTGACTTCTTTGTCGAGTTTTTCCGCACTTTCCGTTATATCTTTGAAGTTTTTCATGTCTTATTTATTTTTTGCTTTTATCTATTTATTTGTTGTCCAATTCTAGTTGAAAAAAGCTGCTCAACAACAAAGACGGCAAGAAGCCAAAGCTTTGGGCAAAGATGCGCCTCCTAAGCAAGTGCCTCGCACTATTGAAAGTATGCGAGAGGAAGATATCACCACCGTCGCTGTAGATGACGAAGAAGTCCAACACGACATCAACCACGACGAATTCATGTCCTATTTTGACAAAGTTTACGAGCCTAAAATCCTTATTACCTGCTCTGACAACCCACACACAGTAAGGCTTTCTTCTGAAGACACGCCCAAACTCTAAGACGAACTAAAAACACTGAAAAAACAGGAAAATCTTACGTATTAGAAATAACATATGATAAAGCACCCAGAAAGTGTTTGCACCGAAAGAGCTACCAACACACTGCGAAAATTCACTGTTGGCAAGATTGAATTTGGCTATTCCTTCGCGCGAGCGGTGATTGGCTAAGTTTGAAATGCCTAACCGCGAAAGCTTCTCCACTCGTGGGTGGGAGGAGCCCGCAAGGCTCGGTTTGGCTTCAGCCAAAGCGTCGGTTCCCTGTATCTGTAGCGCGTATGCGGGCTATAGGCTATATTCTAAAGCCACGGCACTTTGCGTGAACGGGACAATGCTTTTACTGCGCTGCGTCACAGAAAAGTGGGAAAACTGTTTACGCAAGCGTCGTGTAACTAGAATCTCGATTTTTCATGTGCATTTTGTCGCTTTTTGGGGTCAAAATTTGATTATATAAGTGTAAAATTGATGTTAATTGTATTACTGTTTCTAATTACAGAGAACTATTCATTTTGTTCGAGAGCTGTGTAAGATGATTCCAAATTCAGAGCCACGATGGCGTCAACGCTCCAGCGTGAAGAAAATGATTAAAGGCGCGAAAGAAAACGGTTTTACGGACATCGTTGTCGTCAACGAAGATCGACGTCAACCAAGTAATTTAATTACATGCTTTTTGAGAGCTTAAGGAAGTATACTTAGCACAGCCATAACAAGAACATTACTCAGAATATGAACTAGTTAAGGAATGTGGATAAATAATACAAAAGTTTGTCTAAAAGTAGTTTCAAACGCTTTTAGATGGTATTTTGGTAAGCCACTTGCCCGAGGGCCCTACAGCGTACTTCAAAATGAGCAACGTTCGCTTAACAAAAGACTTAAGGGTAAAATTTACTTTTTTTAATCGAAAAATTTCGTTAAAAAAAAAAACGAAAAATAACCTTTTTTATTTGAATTTCTAGAAAGATCGCAATGATATCACGTCACACCGTCCTGAAGTGATTCTGAACAATTTTTCAACCCGTTTGGGTCAAACTGTCGCACGTTTGTTAGCGTCATTGTTTCATTACGACCCAGAATTCAAAGGCCGCCGAGCGGTGACGTTCCATAATCAACGAGATTATATATTTTTCCGTCACCATAGGTACGAACGACTTAATTTCTGGTTTTAAATATTTTTCCGTTGTTTGCCATATTTTCTTCTTGTGCTTTTCGGAAATTTACTTATTTGTGCTTTTAATATTTATAGGTACGAGTTCAAGTCAGAGAAAAAGGTTTCTTTGCGTGAGTTAGGTCCACGATTCACCCTAAGGCTACAGTCGATCCAGAAGGGTACGTTCGATTCCATGACTGGCGAATACGATTGGGTGATCACGGGCAAAAGGCACGAAATGGAGACGAGTCGTCGTCGTTTCTTTTTGTAATAGTGTTTTTTGGGCTGAATTTACAATACAATATCAACCACATCAAGTTCCTTATTCATCCACCATAGATATCATAATTCTTTCATTATGTGCATTTTTATCCCAGTTTCCAGGCAATTTTAACATTCTTTTCTGTGAGTTTCGCATTACATGTTCCACGGTTCTATACTATTTGTATGGCAAAGCCTCGACTTACGCGGTAAGAGCTTGTCAAATGCTTCGAAAAAGATTTTTTACGCAAGGTTTAGTTACGCGTTTACCTTGCAAATGTTATTTCAGACTTGAGTTACGCGGTACTTTCTCTTATAATACGCCAAAAATCGCGAAACAATCCAAAATAAAAGAAAAATGGAAAAAAATACTACCACATCAGTCTTTGTACCTCTTCAGAATCAGGCCACTTGAACGTTTTGGTCATGAAAATGTAAATCACGCCCATATTCATCACCACCGAAACACAAGTATCCAAAATTAACAATTTCCACGACGTGGGCCTGATTTGCAATTTGAACAGCAAAAAAGGAATAAAAAAGTACCGGATTTCGAGCAGCTTTTGCAGTACCAGTACGACCGTGGTACATACCCAAAACGCTGCATTACTTACAAACGTTTCGTTCTTCAGCAGGACTTTCGAAACGCCATAAGCGCCGAATAAGTACAGCGGGAAAAGTGTGTACCGAAAATAAGGATTACTTTGGAAAAATCGCATCCAAATGTAAAAAGTGAAGTGACGGTTATCAGCTAGCAAATAAGGATGTACCAGGGTATTATAACGTACAACTAGGGTTATTAACAGACTGAGTAAAAGTACTCGTGCTTTGTTACGTGCCAAGGTACGTAAAAAGGGAATAATTAGAGGAAGGAAATAGGCACCGGAGAAAATAACGACGAAAGCGCAGTAATAGAAGAGTTGAGGTAGGTGGAGCGTAGGTTGGTGGGCGGAGCGATCACCAACGACGATTCCGTGGTTCAGAACCAAGAAGGCAGCGAAGAGAACGCCATCTATAAGGTACGGCAAGGCGTTGACTAGTATTAAGCCCAGGACTTGGACCCATTGTTGCCATGGTTGGTACAATAATCGGTGAAACGCACGTAAATACACCTAAAAAGTCACGAGAATTTTAAATAAGTCTTTACAACAGTTACCATTATTCATGGTCTGGCGGCCAATTCTTTTTCGAATTTCCTTGCTTATTTTTTATTTGATTGCTGTTGGTCTGTTTTAAGTAGTCATCTGTGCCATCTATCGACTATTTTTATTTTAATGTAAGCTCCGTAGTTTTATCCCTAGATGGTGCGGATATAGTGAACGCTTTTGCAACTTCTGCGCTTAACTTCAAATTAGAAACGAATTTTCGCTTGTTTGTACGTACAGTCAAAAGAACGTACGTATTTGGTACGTGTTCGGCGTTGTTTTATAAATTGCAAACTTTCACCGCTAGAAGACGTAGTTACCCAAACTCCATTAAAGATATTTCCTACTTTACAATGTTTCGCCCGACAGATGACGTGGGCCGATTTTAAACATGAATAATAACCATTATATAGAGTAATTATTAGCAATAGCGTTTATGTTAGTTATATTTCAAATATTTCTACTGTATTAGTGTCTGTTAATATTAGTATTAATAAGTAGTATTTAATATTAGTATTTTTTGCGCAAAAAAATGCAAAAAGATAATAGTATTTACTGGATGAAACGCAATATTAGTTGTTTTCCGTGGCACGACTTGAATTTACCTGGACTTGGCTGGGACTGTGAAGAAGATTTTTCTCCGAGGACGTTAGACGCAAATGCTTCTGTAGTTGAGTATCTACCGTGCGAATTCCCATATAAGCGATCCAGATAATGTTCGTTTGCCGCATGAGGACAGCAATTATACCTTTAATGAAGATTACAAAACTATTTTTAAAAAGTATGTTAATTTTTACTGTAGCACTGTCTTGAATTTTATTATGATTGTTAATATTATTATAGTTTTTTAGTATTTATTTATATTATTGTAATTTTAAAAATAATTATGTATAATTTTTACTTTATATTATATTACTACTACTATAATTTCTACAAATTCTTCACGTAATTTGTCAAATTTTTAATAGATATTCCTAAATATTTAATATATTCTCACCCAGTAATGCGGACATTACGTGATTTTGCGTCAAATGGAAGTAATAGACTAGCAGGACCATAAAAACCGCTGCCATGTCCGTGTAATACACGAATGAGAAGAAATACAACGGCGGGAAAATTGCGAGGTTGAAAGCCGCTAATAATCCTTTCCAACTATTGTAACCCTATCAAAAACAATATATTTTAAATTAATTGTTCATTCTTTTAATAAGACTATTAAACTCGACTTTTGTAAAGAAATTACAGTAGCTACATTGTAATATTAACATTTTTTAGAAGAATCTTATATTTTCCCAAATTTTAAGCTTTATTAAATAAAAATTTGAAATGTTTCTTAAAATTATTTTCTTTCCTAGTCTTTAAAAATAAAAAAAAAATATTTCTGCGCCATTTTGGGGGTTGTTTGTCGGCTCCTGTGTATTTCGAGTGTTATGTGTTGGTTTGAGTGCTATGTTGATTGTTATTTTGTTAGTGACCACATTAAGTGAATACAACAAAATTCAAAAATTGAAAGGAAAAATGGGATAAATCTGTTCTGCAACAAAGGATTAAGATATCTTAACAGTCTCGAACCTTTTTCTTGCCCGGCGAATGAAGTTTCTCAACAATCCAATAAAACAGGGCCAAATTTGCGGCCGAAATTATAACATTGTTGAGACGTAAATTGAACGTATCGCACAAGTCTTCGTTCCATAACAGCGACAGTGGCTTTAGAACCCCGACGCTGAGCAAATAAAGCCCTGGTAAGGTGGTAATCCTCGGATCCCACTAAACAATAAAAATGAGGATTTTAAGCTCCAAAACATTAAGAAAATATTTATTTATTTTTGAGAAATTGTACTAACATAGGTAAAGTTGCCTTTGCAGTAGTGCTGAAATTGAGGAATATGACATATTTCGTCAACAATGAGCCCAGGGTTTATTTCAGTGAGGTGAGTTAACAATACAGTTCCAAAGGTGGTGAAAAGCGCTAGGAGTATTAGCAAAGTTAGGCCAACTTTGTCCCGCGTTTCCATTTTCGAACTTCTTTAGCGGTTAACCTGAAGTGTTTTGGGAAGTAAAAGAAGTTTTGTGCACAGAACTGGCCTTAGTCGTGAACTGTCGTTTAAGTTTCGTCGGCTGTTATAGGTGAAAGCTTTCAAACATCGTGCCAAACGTTGTTGTTGTTGTCATATGGAGGTTGGCGAGAGCAAAACGTCACGCCCAGCTTCTATGAGCTCATTTTGGCGCGCCTTCCAATGCTGTTCCAAGCCTGGGAATTATTTATTGTGTGTGGCCTTTGGACTGCATACACCATCTCTTGGCCAAATGACCAATTACCAGAACACTGGACTTCGATAGTAGCCTATTGTTTCGCTATAGTCCGGTATAGCACGTTAAACATGTCTATTACATGTTGTTTATACGTATTTACATGGAATCAAATGAATCCAACAATAAAAAAAATTAAAATATGACAAAATTTGGAGCATGGTGAAAAAATGCACGTATTTTTGACGTACCAAAAATCATTTTAAATGTACCTGAATGAACGTTTGCATAGGATAATAGATCGTTTATTGGACTGTAATAGAGCGTAATCCATAGACATATCACGTTTACATTTAAACGAATACAATACGTTTCAAAAACGTGCTACCTGGGTCAATCGAAACATTAAAACCGTAAAAAATGTATTTTCCGTTTTCTTTAGTTTTCCGTTTCCTTAAGTAGTTCAAGTATATCACTAATAATCGCTTGTACGTATTTCAATGAAAACTTCATTCGAAATGGGATTAAATTACACTTGTATTTGTACTTCAGTTACAAATCTAGTTTTCTAAGTGTTTCAATCGCAAGATTTGCAACAGAGATCGCAAATTTTGGTAAGTAACATTACAATATATGGAATACATGATTCAAGAAATTTCACCAAGATAAACAGCTACTCAAAAATGTTAGTAGAAATTGTTTTTTTACCAAATAATTTATGACAATATTCGTCGAAAAATACTCCGTAATTTTGGACCACGAATACTTTCACCAGGGAAGATGCTTACCTTGGAAATAAGTATGGAAGATATTTGTTTGCTACACAATAACTTGAGTAACACACGTACCTTGCTACAGAACAACACACAACAATACTACGTATAATACTTCTCATAATTACTGAAACACACAATAACATTAAAAAGAAAATAATGTAAATGACGTTAAAAATAATTTTTAAAATACTAAAAAATAAAAAAAAAAAATAATATTTGAAAAAAAGAAAAACCACCGAAAAAGTTGGATTCTAACGGACGGTAATAGGTTAACTTGGACCGGTACAAGATTACGAGATCAGGATACAATAATATCAAGGTTACACCCCACAATGCTACAACATATGTCAAGGTACATGTACCAAACGTTTGACGTCACTTCATACGATATGGAAGATTCGATTTAATTTTTAAATCAATTAATTTTCAAACGAAACTAAAAATCTTCCGTATATCATAAATTAAATTATGGAAGATTTTTTCCCATTTTTCTTCAGTTTTTTTCTATTACGAGTTTTCCTTTAACGTTGATTTTCGTTTCCTTTTTTGCCTTCTTTAACGTCCACTTTTATATAAATTACGGAAAATAGTTAGCCTCGCACCGATTTTATGAAACCTTTCGCTAAATGGGCGGGTCCTTTCACAAAATTGGCATTTGGACCTTTCGCAGTATCACGTTTCGATAGCAAATTTACATCCGGCCCCTTGGCGTTATTAGAAGGTACGTACCCAATTCTTCCACCTACTGTGCTCTCGTATGATTCGCTGAAATGGGAAATGAAATAAAATTTTTCAATATTTCCTTACAATATTGCACTTTGCTTACGTTTTTCATTTACGATGAATACTTTTTTTTTTTTTGCTAAGCTTTAATTGCTTGAAGATTGAAGGAGGATTAATTCTTACATTCACTATTATTAGTAAGCTCAATTACCTCAAAAGACTATCATCTGCGCCTCGGGCCATGGTTCTCAACAGAAAAACGGGATGTTTGGGTTTCGGACGGTAGGAATCTTCGCACAGAGATTTCTTTTCAACGCAAGGAGTAAAGCCACGCCATAATCCACTGGGTGAATACTTCATTATTGTAATTTTCCTATTTCCAAAAGAGCAAACATTCACTGTGAAAGATTTGTTTTCTTTACATAATTTTTTGTTTATTTTTAATATATACTTTGCATCGATGACGTCATCAGAGTGTTTTGTCGACCGAATTTGCTCGTTTTTGGCATTGAGGAGCACTTGGCTCGCTTTCGCCTCGTCATAATCCGTGCTTTCCAGAGCTAGTTCAATAACTTGCTCCACAACGTCCTGGAATTGCTTCACCAACGCTTGTTTCGCTATTGAACAGACAAAAATTAGTAATGATAAAAACATAAAATAAAAAGTAAATAAATCTCACTAGAAACACAGCTATTGAGAACGTAGAATTTCAAAATTTATTAAAAAATGGAAGAATGACACAAATTAAACTTATCACAAAACAACGTACAAAATGTTAAAACTAAGAAGTTTTAATGTTAAACCAAATAAAAGCTAGGATTAAAAAAAACACAAAGAATTTTTTTAAAATTTCTAAAAACTTGTAAGGAATATGCGTAAATCGAAAGTATGTGGTCATTGGACTTATATTTAATGTCATATTTTTCGTATTTAATGCTTTTACCGTACAAAAGCTAACATTGTGAATATTTTCTATATTTAAACTATATTTAAAATTGTCATTAATAAAGCAAAATAAAATTTTAGTATTTAAAATAGTTAACCTTCCAGTTTTTCTTGGCCAGTCTTCGGTCTTCTGGGCGGTACTGGACTTATAGGCTGGTATACCGAACTCGATAACGTAGAAGTTTCTAATTTGTTGGCTTCGATTTTATCTAAAATTGATTTTCTTGGTGTAAGTGGTATTGGAACGTCACGTTTCACGTGACCCAAGTTTAATAGCTTTTGTGTCGCTGTTTGCACATTGTTGTCCGAATTCGATAGCAAATCCAGTAAGAAAGTTTCTTCTGCTTTCGGAAATACGCTCTTCAAGTACCTAAATTGGTAAAAAGAACTGTTTAAAAATATTATTTAAACAAATCAACGGAAATAAAAGGTGATTGCAAATAAAATGGTTAAATTCAAGAATGTACTTGAAATTTGTAACGATAGTAAAATTAAAGACAATACGGCAATGAATTGAAATTAAAATAATCTAAAAAGGAAGAAAAAAGATGAACGCAAATAGTAAAATACTGAAAGAATGAAAAAATATCTTGTACAACGACACATTTGAACGAAATGACGAATTAATCTTGAAGTTACGAGAAATGTATAATACTGAATAAAATCAAACAAGTTTAATTTCCACTAAATAGTAACTATGTGAACGAATACCAAAAATGCTATAAACTTAAAAGTAAGAAATTATCCGTACCTTGGAACAGAAAACGGCGACAACTACGAAACGACAACGAAATGCAACGAACTACAAAGAAATACAAAATTTTCAACATGTATGTTCGCATGCCTTTGGAGAAAACTCCTTTTTATTTGTTTGTTAGTATTTATTGTTGTGTGTATTGTAGTATTATTTTAGGTACTTTTACGTTACAGTTTCGACCACTTTTTGGATCTGTAATTGTTACAAACTTGAAAAAAATATGTTAACTATAGTTTGAAATTAACCTAAGTTCAACACAAATTTCTTCTATATTTCCGTTGTTTGTTTATATATGCCTACGTCCTAGTGTGTTTCTTTGGATTAGGTTCAGTTCCGTTTAGTAAATTGAGTTAATCTGCTTCAAAATTACTCTAAACTGTGTAAAACACAAAAGCGATCAATATCTAGTGATAATTTAAGTTTAGTTTTTATGTCAAGTGAGTTTAATTTAGATCGAGTTTTATTTCACATTAATTTTAGTCATTTTTATGTTGCTTCCTTTCCGATTATTATTAGGATTAAGTAAAGTTAAATTGACGTTGAACTCGGTCTGTACAATTACTATTTTGTTTATGTGTTGTTGTATTTATTTTGAAACCGAAAAAGATATAGTTGAAAAACAAAACAAAGTGGTCGTCTATATAACAAGAAAGATCAAATTGTGTAAATTTTCTGTGTATTTCATGTTTCTTCTGTTTTTTGTTTGTGTGTTTAATTCGTATTTGTTATGTGTACCTTAGTTTGATTTTCGGCGACGATGGAGGTTTGTTTGGAACCGGGGATCCAAACTTGCTCCACGGCCTGGGAGATGCCGTATTAATGACATTGCTGCTAGCACGACTCCCAGACCGTGGAAATGGACTTCCAGGAACGGTAATAATATTCTTATTAGGTCCTGAAGCGTGACACGCTACTGAAACTTGATCTTTCGAGTCCGTGTTTTGCAACCAAGCGCCTAACTGACGCTTGGTAAGCGAAGGAGACGGTGTAATGCTTGCCCCAGGCCCTGGCATGATTACTGGATGTTTCTGGACTTGCAGAGCGCTTACAACGACCGCTTCACGGTAATGGTACCGTTTTAGAAGCTTCTTGATTTCGTATTCGTGCGCCGTGGGAAACATGGCTGCAATCCGGGCTTCTACTTCTTCAGCTGGTTCTAAAGGTTTGGATTGAGTTTGAGCGCAAAGGACGCGTTGAGCAACGGCTAGGAAGGGAGAATTAGGTGCGGAGGCAAAGCCCCTTGATTTGTAGTGAAGACTAACTTCATTGTTAGTTTGTAACTGTCTTGAATACATTCTTTCTTATTATTTACGTTCTTTTAGCAACAACTTCTTGGAAGCTATGTTAATAGTGATGCTTTAGTAACTTGTGTTAGGAAGTTTTGTTTGTAAACGGCACAGAAAGCTCACTGGATGTAAACAATGCCTGAGGGCTTAACGCCTGTAACGCCGCTGCTGCGGACACTCAAGGAACCAAGATGGCGGTTAAGCCTGCGCGTCCTTACTTTACTTTGAAAATTGCCCATTAGTATACACAAGTGTTAACTCGGCACTAGGAAAATTCAATTTCACCAGGTTGCTCTGAGTATATCAATACGCCACTCAACAGTTCACCGTTCCAGAACCATCTGTATGCTGTACAGTGGAAATCCACCTTAAGTTTATTCTTTCGCTTTGTATCGTGATACTTTCCTTTAAGAACTGCTCTCTACGTCAGCTCTCGCCCATTCACCGTTGCAAGCCTTGTAGCAGGGCAATAATGAAAAGGCTGGCTCGAGCGAGTCCAGCTTAGCACCGCCCGCAACAAAACCGTTCGTTTCCTATACGCAGCAGTATAGAATGTAGGCTACTAGTACTAATAAAAAGCGAGTACGCGCTCACGTTGTTTCTTATGTAAACTGTACCAGTTTTTTTTACTCAGTGCTTTTTTCGAGCAAAAATTTAGAAAAAAAAAAAAATTTAAAGGCTGAATTAGACAAACTTACAATGAAGCGTGTCTAATGATTCTAAGCGCGCTTTTTAAGAATCGTAGTAACGTCAAAACAATTATAACAATTTAATCGTGTAAATCACGCCGTTTTTTCCGAAATTGCCAGATTGTTTAAGAGACGGCCGACATTTGATCTGCGATGTTTCGTCGTTTTCGGCTCTCTCAGTTCTTTAAATTGCTTCAACGCTTAAAACCTCTTTGTATAAAAAATTCTAAATAAAACTTTAAAAGAAATACACCAATTAAGATTAAGAGTGTGCGAAATACAATAATTGTTTAGTTGTTTCGAAATCATCGTAGACATAGTCTAATGACGCTTGCATCGAATTACCAATCAACTCGATAATGGTAATCCGACAATTTCTATCAGACGTCCAAAATAGTTTGGTTTTACGACAAAATTTATTGTTCTTCCGGAATATAGGCACGTAAGATCTCGACGTCATCGCGTGGTCTGTCGTCTGCACCGGTTTCGACCAATCCTATTCTTTGCACTACCCGCATCCCGGAGTGGATACGCCCTACAATCGGACAAATATTACATTTTCCATTATAGGCTATAAAAGGAATATAATTCTTCAAAGCTAAGATTTTTTTTTTTGGATTTATAATTTAATAAGATCTTACCAAAGATAGCATGTTTGCCGTCGAGCCATTGCGTGGGCGCCAAGGTTATAAAAAATTGCGAGCCGTTCGTGTTGGGTCCTGAATTGGCCATCGATAAAATCCCCGCCCCTTTTTTCCAATGATTATTAAGACATAGTCAAAAACTCGTAAAAATTTTATTTCTTTTCTGAATTACCGGAATGCTTTAAATCTTCGTGAATCTCGTCATCAAACGTTTTACCGTAAATCGAAGCCCCACCTCGACCCGTAGCAGTCGGGTCTCCACCTTAATTCATTAATATTCAAATTATAGTCATTAGTTATGTCAAAGAGAAAATGAAAACCTTGGATCATAAAGTCTTTGATGATGCGATGAAACTTGGTATTGTTGTAATAACCTCGTCGGCACAACTCGGCAAAATTGCGACAAGTATTAGGGGCATGTTTCCAATACAATTCCACCATAAATTCGCCCATGCTGCGAAAAAACATTAAAAATTTTGAGATAGCTTTGAGTTCTTTGTGAACAGTATGTTCTTTGGTATATATTAAGTCTTACGTGGTTTTAAACGCTGCTAAAGGCGGCTGCCAGTTTTTATCAGGAATACCGGTCATGTTTTGCACTAAAAGTTAATCCAAAAGTTAAATATTTCACGTTAAACGCGTGCTAAAGCGCGAGAAAGTTTGTTTGGGTTCTCAGAAGTTGACTCTGAAGTAGTTTCAAGTAGACTTGTTAGTCAACTTCAAAGCTGCTGCGCCTGAGTTCTAGGCAATACGCTGCACTAAACCCCGCGTAACGGAAAATCCGAATATTTTTAAGGCTAGCTTCCACTGACGCGGTAAAAAGCTTTGTTCGAAACTCCTAGGTATACCAGGGCTAATGCAAGTGAAAATCCACCTTATCTGAGAACAAACTTGGTAGCGTAACGGAAAAATTCGATCTTTTTTAATGTAGTGTTCTTAACTAGCGCCTGAAGAAGCGCCCAAGCAAAGACTGGAACCCTACACTACGGCTCAAAGCAACAAGGAGTTCATATTACCTTAAAGGCATATTCACACTAAGCGGTTAACGCCGTTTCACTGGTTTTAGACACTTTAACTGTTTTTAAACACTTTCATATAGTCAAGAAATGCCCTGGAAAGACTTAAATGACTTGAAATAATATAATTAAAAATAATTATACCAAAAACAAGAACTTAAGATCACAAAAGGTAAAATTTGTAGGCAATGTTCAACGTTCCCAGCTCTAATGGCTTATTAGTTGAAATATTTCAAGTTTTTAAAGAACCGGAAAGAAAAGTTCTTGGAATGCACCAACTGGCTAAGCTTCATCACACTGCTAATGAATTAGGATGCATAAGTTTGACGAGCTGACGTGGGTACTTTTACAGGTGGCGACAAACAAGCGTCGTAAACCAACAATGCAATTTTGGAGGCCGGATGACTCCATTAAGCTTCTTTCCTCACTCTCGCCCATCTGTTAAACAACAACAAGGGAAAAAAACTCATTTCCCCTCTTCAACCTTCTTTCAAGACTTTTCGGTGCGGTAAGAGAATACTGAACCGAAAAGAAGTTGAAGCAAGTCCATAAATAAATAAATCTTTTGGCTACGAGCTCCTGTTTTTTCGGGTTAGGAGGCTTTAAAAGGTCTTGTATACAAGTCTCCACAGATTTAGTAAATTCTTTCACTGACTATCCGTAAGAGGCTCGTTATGAACGGCCCTTCAACACAGGTTTGTTTGCCTTTATGGAAAGCCATTAACTCCAAAACCATCCACTCACGCTTCTTTAAGGTTCACTTTTTTCAAATATTTCAAGAGATAACTACCACAGAAATATTTATTTTCAGTTTTTACATTGGACACTACTTCAAGGAAAATAGATTTAATTGCTTGCTCCGCACTCACGTTATCTGGAAACAAACAGCGCACTTTTTCTTGTATTTTTAGATAAATAACCGTTTTTACTACTACTATAGTCTTGTCCAGCCACAGTGTATTTAACTTTGAGGGAGCTTTGATTTTCAAGTTGAGTTTCCATGTACTTCTTCATCACAAGTCGGAACTTCCCTCTCCTCAAAAAACCCATAAGCTATAACACAGAAAAAGGGTAGAAGTTTTCTGGGTAAGGTCGAACAGCTAAGTTTAGCGCAATTTAAAGGTCAGGACTTCCTGTCAATTTAAATGACATAGGGCCTGGCTTCTATAGTAACACTGTATGAAATAAAGAAGCTCAAAACTGTTACGGTTATCTTTTGTAGTGAAAATTCGTCGAGTGGCTTCTCTAGCCTTCATAAGTTTGTGACATACTATTTAGCTGGCATTTAAATTTCCCGAACTTACTTGAATTTGAAATTTAAGTAGCGCAATATTTTCAAACAACGTTCAGTATTTTTTTCCCAATACGTTGGACATCAAAGTTTCGGAGATAATCGTACTAACCTAACCTGCCCACTGACGCGCTGTAGCTAACGCACCATGTGGTTGCAATGTCCAAGGCGCAGCAGCGCTTAAAATTATTACTCCCATGCCCAATAGATGGCTGGATAGACTTTAAATATCACGAAGCAGTGGTTTCTCGTAAAACAATACTAATCTGTGTTGAACAGTAAACTTGATGAAAATCTCTAATTCAAAGCCCTATCTCACCGTAACTGTAGTTATAACTTCGTAGGGTTATATTTTTGCCCGTAAATTTCATTTACGTATAAACTAGCTGCTAGAATCTTGGAAAATCCCATATTCCGTCTCTTATCTCCTCTTTTTTTTTATCTACGTGTATGTGTGTGATTGTATGACAGCAAAGATGAGTTCCAAGGGACCGATTGCCTTGTCACTGTGTCCAACCCCGTCTCGTCTTCACTTTTCACCCTCACTGGTCTCTTATTTCTCTCAGCAACTCATTTGCAGCCTCCGCATCCTCAGCATCCCAGCGGGAATATATCAAATATTTCGTATGTGGGTAATATAGCAACTTCAAACCTTTAGAAAACCTCACATGACCCTTGTTAAGGTCCCAAACAGGGTACATCACCCCACATATGCATGCATGTACCGTACAAGTCAAGGCAAACCGATGCTACAGTACACCACAAACCTTTTCTCTCGTTCAGCACTTCATCTCCGAACTCAATTTGGCAACTCATGCATCAATAACAAGACACCCAGCCTCCTTGAACAAGAAACATGCCCGTTTCATCTTCTTCAACGTACGCGAGCCTGTGGGTGCGTGCCACACAAAGCTAAGGGGTGTTTTGCACCATACCGGAAGTTCCAACAACATTGTGAGTGCAACAATCCGCAGAACTTAATCAACAAACGGAAGAAATGCATGTCTTCGTTTGTAATGGAAGTCTAAACACCAGTACCCAACATACAGTATCGTACGGTACGTATAATTGCCATAAAGATCGCCAAAAAAATATTTTGTAGTCATAAACAGGAAGGTTCGTATCGCTTGATAGGAATTTCCATAAAAACCTGATACGCGCAAAGGCAGCTTTCACGGTAAAGCATACCAGTTTTTTAGAAGTACGTTTTTATCTTTTTGTGAAAATTCGTTGTAAATCGACAAAAAATATTATGTTTTAATCAATGAAAGTAAATTGAGCAACTGTGAATATTAACGTCGATTTAAATATCCAGGGATCGCAAAGAATTTGAAAAAACAAGTAAAAACAGTGAGTTCTGCATCGCAGGATAGGGTTGTCATTAAAAAACTGGTACAAACTTAGGCAATGTTCAAGCTAAACTATACCAGTTTCTTATGAACATTTTCTCATCTTTTTGCGAATGTTTGATTTAAAAGTCGTATTTAAGCTGTGTAACACAGTAGAATGTAAGGAACCATATATAGCAATACAAAGTATACTGTAAGATTTTGACTACCCCCTAGAGGATACGTTATACCGAGATTTTGCTGTCTCCGCAGTAATACTCCATACTTGTCCCTCAGGATTCCCCAACATACAGCGTAATAAAAGCGAGAAGCCCTAACAATCCATGTCACTCGTCTTTTGTTGTCATTGGCGAAATGGAAGACTCATCCGTCGTCCCTTTCAGTGGCTGTGGGGGTGATAGGGTCAAAGAATATGCAGAAAAGAGGGTTAAGCCGGCATTCCGCCATCTCATTAACATTTACTGCAAATGGAGCGTCTAACCCAGACTTTCATGTATTGTTATATACAGAGAGTCTCAAGGCTTTTTACGCCTTAATTATCAAAGAAACCCTCTTTCCAAGGGTAAAAGAAAGAGAGGGTGATGTATTGCCCCAGGGCGTAGCAAAGGCTCGGTTGCGACACCTAACGACGGCTAGCATGAAAGAGGATTTTACCCACAGCAGCACCAGCTTCATAAAAGCATATTTTTATTGTCGAGTGGCGTCAAGCTTCCCTTGCTTATGCTTGATTATTAACAAAGGCTCCCTTCAGCTACTCATAAATGCAATTTCGCGTGTCTGGTGGCTGTGTGTGTCTTTGAAAACCGAAGACGGTCGTTAAGTCGCGTGGCTTGTCAGTGACTCATAAACGCATTCTTAATGAAGCCAGCCGTGGGTTGCCAAGCCTTAAAGCGTGTAACGAACCCTCAAGCTTCTTTAAGATCAAAAAGCCACGGATTTCATTCTTGAAGGCACGACAGGCCGTGTTTCAGCTAGGAATTTCTAGAGAGCTTAGTTTTTAAGATATTCAGTTCGTTCCTTGGAAGGAAGATAAACTAACATTAGTGCTTAGTCGGTGATTTATTTCAATTGCACCAATAGTAAGAACTATTTTATGTATAATTTCTCGTGAAGCTGGTAGGCTAATACCCAATTTGCACGGTCGGTCAGGTTTTGCTGAGTTACGAGCTTTATTCTAGTATCAGTGTCACACAGATGATGCAGCCATCTTATTGACTATAATGTTAAGGTTCTTGTGCTATAATTTAACCCAAACAACGCGAAAAAAAATACATCCGCAAAACCATGCATCACAGTTTCTAGACAACTTAAGAATTTGCAATAAAACTTACAGTATAGCATCGCATGTACACAAAAAACTACCAGCATTTTTTCAAAACTTTTAACACTTTAGTTCAGGAGATAACTGCAACTGCCTAACCTACCTCTTAATACCGCTACAGCTGACGCATCACGTGGTTGAACGCCATCTTTTCTAGATTTTGCATTTAAACTTCCTGTACAACATCACCTTCATCGAAGGAACTTTCATTATTTTTTTCAATTGTTTTAAGCTTTAGTACACGGGATAACTGCAGTTGTCTAACATACTTCGTGACGCCGCTACAGCTGACGCGTCACGTTGTTGAGCGCCATTTTCTTTCCCGCCAAAACGCGCGTCTCTAATAACAAGAGCAGCTGTGTTGGCTGATACGCAGTGTTCACTTGATATGCAAACGGTGTTTTGCGGGAAATAATATATCCACCCTCACTCTCCCTCGTACCATAAGGCAAACCAATCAACAAGGAAAATGGAAAGTTTAAACAGTTTTCAACCCTTTGTCCCTTTTAGCACGCTTATCAACGGTAAAACAAAGGATACTCAAAAAAGGGTTTTACCAGCTTGTCCGCTTGGAGGGGCGTTTTCCTGATTAATGAAGCACAAGTTGTTGAATAATTGAACTTTTCATGGTCTTTTAAAAAGGAGATGTTATGCCGCACCTGCATCCGGTAAAGAATTATTATCATAATATCCGGGTATATATGAGAAACGTCTTCCAAGTACCTGTGGAGTACTTTTTTATTATAGTTTAAGAGCGTACAGCTCATCTGTCAAATGTCTTCACAAGTTCTTTAGGGTAGAGTGGCATAATTCACTTAGAAATCTGGGCGTTTTAGCTACATGGCGTCGAAAAATGCAAAAAAATGGGTACACGCTTACGGAATTTAGCATTGAAGCTGTACCATTTTTTATGTAACTCCACATAATAAATGTTGATTGTTTTTGTATTTTTTTTTTCGGAAAAAAAACAGAATTCCATTCTTATATAGTGGAGTCTATCTATAACGAACTATTCTGAAAATAGAAGTATTGTTCGATACATGCAAAGTTCGTCATATGAGACGCTTTCTTCTTTACATTTAGAGAACAAACATAAATATTAATAAGCATAAATATTATTTTATATAACAATAGATAAGCAAAACATCCTAGAACATGTCTACCATAGTCAACCCTTCGATATGAAAAGGTTCTTTGTTACGCGTTTCTTACGTTGGAAAAGATTTGACGTGGCATTTCACAAATTGAGACAAAAATTAGTAAAATAACGAATACTCTCTATGGTAACCTTACATGTGAACTGGATCACTTTTTTCTGAACTTATGCAATAATAACATTTTATTGGTTTCTTATTTTATTATATTTTTCTATCAAATTATCACATACCAAAAGCTTATAAATCTCTATTTACTAAAGTTCTGTCATTGAATAATACATTAGATGAGAAATAACGCGTAATTTCACAGTTTGTCTTAAGTTTAAAAAAAACGGGTACGTTCTAATGGATATGAGTGTAAGATGTTTTCCACATTATTATGAACGTTGTGGTGACGCAGTATACCACAATAAGTTTACAAGTTTTCGCTTATATATGACATACCGCCCATTAATAAATGTTATACAGTATAATTCCATATAACGAACCCTTTTATAACAGTCAGCTACAGTAGACTGTTCTTAAGGTCTTTCAGCACGTAAATGTGTAAAAAGTGTCTGATATAACGAACTTTAGTTATAAAGAATTGTGTTTTCTCTTCCTAAAAAATTCTTCATAACGAGAGTTTGCTGTAACGAAGAAATGACACATAATTGTGCGATTTAAATCAAAAGTTTATGAAAATACGGGTATGCTTGAACGCAGTTTAGCGTGGGAAGTGTCACAATTTTTCTACGAACTTAGAAAACGCAGTAAAACGCAACAAATGTGCGCTTTTTTGCTCGTGCGCGATGTGTTGTCTGTAGTAGGATGTAATATAGCTTATTATTCAGCTTTTCGCTTCTCTTTAGGCCCTATAGAAATATATTTTATTATTTTTTATTGTAGATCTAATCTTCCCTTTTTTATTTTAAATTTTTTTCTTTTTATTTATCCTTTTTATTTCTTTTACATTTTATTTCATTTTTTCTGTCTTTGTGTTCCTTTTTTTTCTTGAACGTTTAAATCTGTACGAGTGGAAGCTGTCAACTTAAGGAATTAGCTGACAGATTAAAGGCAACAATGGTTGAAGCAGGGAAGGGAGTGTCAATCAATAGGGTTGGACCTTGGTGATTAGCATAATTGCAATGAAAAGCGTCGTGGGTGTCTGACAACACTAACGCATGTGTTGGGCCTACACAATTTTCCAGGGGAAAAAAAATGGTGAAAAGGAACAACAAAATGAAAGAGTATGGGTTTAGATTTTTTCTCTTGTCATGTTGGTGACAGATGGTCTCAACAGACGAAAAAAAGTCGAAGGGAGGAGGATTTTCGATTAAAATAAATTTATGCAACCGGAAAGTAGGGATTCCGCACAAAAAATAAGGGAAAAAGTTGAAATAAGCTTGGAACTTGTATTGCTACGCAATATTGAGTTTCAGTACTTTGGTATACACTCAACAACGAAAATGGAGTTCAATGTGGGAGAAAAATAAAAAGAGAAAAAGAAGAAAAGAAATTTGTAGAGGAAAACGACGTTAATATTTTGGCTTGGTAGTTAAGGAAAAAAAAGACATAAGTTCCGTAATCCTTACGCCATCTGCTTGCCTTGACACGGAAAGTTACAACTTACCGTATCTAAAAAATGAAAAAAAAAAAATAAATAAAAGAATTTCTTTAAAAAAAGCTTTAAAAAGTAAAAATTCCAAAAGAAAGGTAGGACTTAGTAAAATTGTTCTTTAGTGAAGCAGGTTAATCTTCGTAGCAAGTCATAGTAAATCATCCTTGTCTTGTATCCTGGATTTTGATAATTATTTGACGATTTTTTGCCGTGTCATCACATACTGTTCATAATAAAGTGGTACAGATTTGTATGGGAAAGGTAGTCTAAAGGTATCGTTTCTTACGAGCAAGCGTAAAGGGAAGCAAAGTGGCGAGTAAAAAGTGGGACAAGACTGTATTATGGTAAGCGGCAGTAAGTACCACTATTTTTTAGCTATATACTTTCTTCTTACTAATAAATCTCACTATAACGAACTATTTGTTCTGATTGACAAAAGTATCGAGAGTTCGTTGTAAACTGAAGCTTTCCTTACGGCTAGGTAATCCTACCATCCTCCATTATAAATGACAGTTTGTTATAAAGGAAACTCGTTCTAACGAACTCCAAGAAACTAAAAATCCGTTATAACAAAAGCGATGGTCGTTATATCCGAAACTTTTTCTGGCTTTGTAGATAGGAATGGAGCTTTCGAGTACTCCACAATAGCCAAATGTTCGTTATATAGTTTATTCCGCTATAACGAACTTGCCTCTGAAAATAAAATCGTTCTATGGAAAGTTCTTTACAGCGAAAGCTGTTTGTATAAGGTCCTGGAGCTGTTTTCAACTTTATTACCAATTTTTCGAATTTTTCTGGTTTTAGAAAACAATATGGATTTTTTCTACGTTTTAACAAAATGTCGCCTGTTTTAGATATTCTATAAATTTTTAACTTTTTCAGATCTCTTAAAAAATTGTTCGACTTTTCCAGTTTTTCTCGATTTTTTCCGGTTTGCAACAAATTTTTCGATATGTTCCCGTTTTTTTTCCACAAATTTCGATTTTTTCAGGTTTTTGAGAAGCTGTTCTACTTTTTTGTTTACTTTCTCAAGCTTTTTCAAGTTTTTGTCAAGTTAACCAATTTCGATTTTTTCAGGTTTATGAAAGATGTCAGGCTTTTAGCTCTTGAAAGCTGTCTCATAAGAAACAGGACAATTCAGTCCAACAAATGGTACTGCCGTGTCCCGTTTCTTAAGGACGTTTTTATCCGCTTCAAAGGTCGACGAAATAATGGCTTGGATCAGTTGTGAAAACAGTCAAAAAATAGTTTCTCTTCGTGTTGGGAGTCGTACACGCTATTCGTGTGTTTCCACCACGTTTTTATGTACCTTTTGTTTCCAAAATTAGTTTTGCGTGATCTCTTGGACTATGTTCAACGTTTTGTGTGTCTCCCCATGGGATTTGTTCGCGGGCTTGTTTAAATGTTTAACATTTTTGGGGGCGTGCCGATAAAAAAATCCCTACATATTGTTGCATTCTTCGTTGTGTTCACAACCCCCCAGGAAGCCTCCACACACTCACATGTCCAGGTGTCGTTTTTTTCCTTGTAGTATACTATTCTTTCACTCAACAACCGCTACACACATGCACACATGCCAATCAGCACGACAATAACCCCCCGAGACACACTTCCTGGTATGTACCGGACACAATACACCATAATCTCATTTGCATAGACGTAACGGCAACCATCACGCAGACACCGTATGGGAAATGCAGCACCAGCTTTACAATTTTGGGTAATTTTGCCCAAATTGCTTACAGACTCTCTTTGCTGGCATTAGACAATGGGAAATTTTCGACTAAGAAATAATAAAAGAAAAATAAATAATTTTCTTTTAAAGAAGCTTTGTTAAAGCAATATTTGGAGACTTAAGCGTGAAATATGTGAAAACAAGACAAGTGCTAACGAATTAGTAAAATAGGATTTAAATTAGTAAGGAAAACAGTTACATACTAGTTTAAGACAACATTTGCAAAGTATTTGCCATGACACATCACACAGCGCCCCTAGTGGGTAAACCTAAATCACGTGGCGTTATAAGTTAGGAAATGTAAATTATACTCTGTAGAGTAACCGTATGTTGTTGACCTATTGTACTATTAAAGTAAATACTATCATTAAGCATATACAAAATATTTTTATATGTATAATATATTAATATTTATGTATTATGTAAATACTAAGTAAATACTCCCTCTTTTGCTAAAGAAAGCGAATTCTAAACAAAAGTTGCGTTGATTGCATATTCATTTAAGTACCCTAGTTTCACACTAGAGGCGCTTCGTGTTCTTAACAAAGTTAGGCACAACTGAATGGAGTCATGAAGCCTAAAAGAAACAATTCTGGCCAAAAAACAAGTGTTTATTTGCGGGTGAAGCCAACTTCACGTAAATACAATACAAACAAATAAAAATGTAGCAAATCTGAAAAATGTAGAAAAATATGACCAAATAGTAAATATTGCCCTAAGTATAGTAGTAAGTGAACATCTCGTTAGCTGGGTGAACGAACACCCTTGGGATCTCATTACTTCCGTTGCTCGTGCGTGTGAGGAAAATACGGGTTTGTAAGGGGTGATATATTTACATACATGTGTCTTCATGCGTGCTTATATGCAAATATCTCAACAACACGTCACTTTCGAAACCCAAAACTACCCAAACACTACTTTTCTAAACTCTGCAACTTGAAACGTTTTCATAAGCCTAACGATTCCATTAGGCTTCGTGACTCCATTTCTTCCTTCTTGTCACTTATTAATTTATCTCTCATTTTCCCTCTTTTCTTTTCCATTTTTTACTTACAGTTCTTTATTGTCTTTCTTATTTTACGCATTTTAGTGATATTTTCATGCGTATTTCTTATTTTTTTTATATTTTGTTTGCAGCATTACATTTGCTTTTTTGTTTTGTGATTTTTTGCCTTTTAGTGAAACTTTCCATAATTATTTCGTATACTTCTATATTTTTATTTTCAGTATTTATTATATTTACGTGAAGTTAGCTTTATCCGCTAGGGGCTCTGTATAAGTATAACGAACGGCAAATAAAGACCATTTCTTTTTTGCCATAAAATACAACCAATTGTGCTTTAACTTACGGACAAAAAGCGCCTCTAGTGTGAATCTAGGGCACTTAAACGAATATGCAATCAACGCAACTTTTGATTTAAAATTCGCGTTCTTAAGCAAAAGTGAGAGTGGTTACTTAGTATTTCTTTAGTTTTATTCCCACTATTTTTATTTTTTTTTTATATTTCTTGTACTTTAATGCATTTTTTAATTGTCAGTTCCACTTTCATGAATTCGTTGTATGAATTCTTACCTTTTATTTTGTTTCTTTCTTCCAAGAATTCTTTGCGTTATATTCCTGAAAGTTGCACCTAGCCCAGTTAGTAAACGAAAATTTCTCCGTTTTCTTGCACTGTAGTTAACAAATTTGGCTGCCCAAGGTATTAGAGAAGCGTCCTGCCATGCAGAACGCATTTGCACATTTTGGTGCGTGTATGCGCAGCCGAGCGCCATAATGCTTGACACGTCGTGAGAATGTGCTTTGTCATCCGAAGACGTTGGGCGCTCGGCAAGTGGTCTTCCCGGTAAGCGTGATGGGACCAAAACGCTTTCTTTTCAAAGAGAGGCTCGCCTTTTCGTACCATGCATACGTGTGTGAACGTACAGGTACTGTGGAGGGTTGTGAGCGATTCGAATGCTAACAGTATGCGAAATATGAAAGATTGAATACAACTGAAAAGTGAAGGAACATTTCTGCCTGCAGCGAAAATGTGGTGTATGCTTCGCCGTATATGGGCGACAAGCATGTGTGCATTGATAAATTTCAAGCTAATAGGTTCGACAATACAAAAAGAGCAGGAATGAAGGTATATTGCGGCGAAAAATTATGAAAGAAGGGAATTGACAAACCCTAGCCTGACACAGCACAATAAAAAAAGATCAGAATTTGACACGTTTCCACGTGTCAATGAAAGTAGTAGGTATTGTGATTGATAGAGAGTTGGAAATATGGTTAGAAACGCCTGGCAAAGTTATTTTACAAATCCTAACCTGACCCAGCACTCCCGGAAAAACTCAGAATTGGAGTTATTTCGACTCGTTAACGAAAGCCATGCTTACTGTAATAGAAGTAGAGTTGAAAACGTGTAAAGAAACGATCGAAAAAAGCAAAGCTACAAACCCTAGCCTGGCCCAGCACACACAAATGTGGCTCAAATTGAGGTACTTTCGGTTGTCAACAGGAATACTGTATGGTACTGTAAGCAACGTTAAGGTTTTCCTTGTTTGCTGCTGATAAGAAAGAAGTTCCCAAAACCTAACCCCTTGCAGCTCATCACGCCAAATCCCAAGCTTTGCTGATCTCATGGCAGTAGTAAAAGCCAGTGATAAGACTATTGAAAATCCTCACAGATACACAAAAGAGCCAAAATCCTATGCTACAAACCCTAACCTGACACAGCACACAAAAAAGATACCTAATTTAACCTTCTTCGGTTTGCAAATAGTCAAAAGTTTACGTGATAGTCAAGTTGTTGAACATTTTTCGCCCGAAAGGAACTAGTGAACAAACCCTAACCTGGGACAGCACAATCGGAAAAGTTCGGAACCTGACATATTTCTGCTTGATATTGAAAGCAATACTTAACATAAAGGAAATAGAGTTGGAAATGTGTTAAGAAACGATCGAAAAAGCCATATTATAAACCCTAGCCCGCTGCAGCACAATAGGTATAATCGATTGTCTGACTTAACTAAGCACATTTGTGTACAAAAGACACTCAAAACTGGCGAATAAGCAAAATGGAGTCAAACCCCTATTTTAAACGATAACGACTAAAGATTGCAATCCCCAACCCGACACAGTGCATTCCACGACACTAGCTTCTTAACCCATTATGACCAATATAGTGAAACCCCCAAATACGGCAACACAACATAGCCTTACCAGAAACCTCTCGCAATGGCCATATTTAGGGCTTTCCTATGCGTTTACCATGCTACACTACGTGTTGAGATAAAAACAATAATAATAACACATTTTTTTAAAAAATTGTAGGAACGCTTTGCGATCCGCCTTGAAAATTCACTATGGCTCAAAGCATTTGTGTACGGACTATTAAGCTATTAAGGTATACACTCACAATGCTTCAAGTACGCGCTGCGGTACGTACTTGAAACCAGTACAATTAGCGTATTATTCAGCATGTATGAATGAAAGTTCCGGAAATTGGCCATTTTGCGCGTGTTATTCCGCTCGACAGCGTGTGTTGTGCTGCGCTGTGTCCACATAGCACCACACATGGGATAATAACGCTCTTATGCGTTATTATTGTCTGTGAATATCTAATTGCTCGCATACGGGACAAGAATGCGAGTCAGGAAAGAAGGACAAAAGCGTTGCTTGCGAACAAAAGATTGACGAATTTAAGTTCTCGCTGTTACCAAAGTGGCTCTGGTATCGTAACAAAGGAAATGGATGAAGAAAAAGAAGATAACATCCACATATGTCCACCCCTTTTCCGGAAGTTTGGACAGGTTTGGTGAATGATCAGCCAAGCGATAAAAACCAGTTTGCGACTGCTCGGCGCTTTAGGAATTTACATTTCGTTTAGAACAATGAGATTTAAAAAAAAAATGAGAAAAAAGGTTAAGAGTATACTTTTTCGAATGGAGAAAAACGTGAAAAATCTTTCTTTTAAGTATTTTTTTTCGATTTCTGAATTTTTATTTGTGGTATATTGCTTTCATATTTGCATTTCTTTGATTGCTTTTATTTTTGAATTTTTGTGGGTTTATTTTTTTTTAATTTTCGTTGTTTTAGGTGAGTACTTCGTTCTTTGCAGCTGTGTGAAAAAATTGCTTATCTTTGCTGTGCATCCGAGCGTGTCCAGATTGCCCAACTGTCCACACACTACACGTAACGGTATGGTTCTTACGTTGGGACGGGAAATCCTGAGTAATTCCCACGTTTGACGCAAACACAATCCGCTTACACCTTTCGAAAATTGTAATGCCAAACAAAGCAGAAAAAACGGGTAAAAAGAAAGGAATTACAAACCCTAACCTGACACAGCACAATATGTAAAACAGCTAAAACAGATCAGCCTTGGCAAAATAGGAGTAATATATGGCAATATATGACAAGTTTTCCTCATTTGCTGCGCAAACAACGTTGGTGAACAAACCCTAACCGGCCACAGCACAATTGAAAATGCCGTCCAATCCGACACTTTTAGGATAACTTTATTATACTTTAAAGTAATAAAAAAATTTAACTTCATTTGGCTGTTAATAAGCCCATTTGGAAACCCTAGCCCGACACAACACTATACAAAACTTGTGCTGTAATAGGCTATAGCTTTTTAACGAGAGCAAATAGTTAATTACTTTCAGCCTGTCATGAATCTCTCGCATGTTAACAAACACTAACGTGACCCAGCGCAGCCTTGTGTCAAGGCACCCCAAATATCGTACCACAGTACCAATACTTTCCATAATATTTCGGAGTCAATTCTGCAATAAATCAAGCAGAATGCTAAAAATTAAAAAAAAATCACAAGAAGGGAATAAAAATAGAAACAAAGCGAAGCCAAAACTTGTTAATCAAGCACAGTGACAGACAAAAGGCGTGACTACATTCTATTGCGCAAGCAAAAAAAAAGGGAAAAAAATGTTAAACATCCGAGACATCACAGTCTTAATCTGACGACAAGTTCATTAATGGCTTCTTTCTACAACTTCTCTCTTCCTCGTTCTGTCCGCGCGTGTCGCTCAGTTGAGGCATTGCGCTCCGTCGCTTTCTATCTCGGGCCAAGTAAAAATACACGGCAGAGTTTGGGAGGTCTGCTGGCTGCCTTTATGTCATCCGTGCGAGACAGGTGGTATGTGTGTTTAGCTTCAGCGCCCTTGCTTTATTGCGAGAAGCCCTACTGCATACCTTGCTTTCTCTCTTTTCACTCCTTTTCTTCGCTTGTCTGCGAATTCTTCCCGCTTCGTCCCTCTTCTCTTACAACCGGGTCGCCTGACGCGCAGCCAAATGCACGCAACGATTCAACTAAACGCAGTTTCATGTCTTTCTACACGTACACACACGTACACGTACTTAAACGCGTATATGTACTTCAACTTCGTGTTTTATTTAAAATCTACATGCACGTACCTGCATGCATATGTACTTGAACTTACGAGTTTAATTTTAGAAAAGGAAGCATCTCATTCGCGTACTTCGAACGCAAGTGTAATGTAAACGTGCATTACACGTAATGACACGCTTATGAGTTTCAATTTACGTGTTTTATTTCACATGTACACTCGCATACGCTTATATGTACGTACGTACAAGTACTCATACGCATACATCTACTTTACTTATACGGTATATTTAAAACGTACACGTTCATAAGCTTATGGACTAATAGACACACTTATGTGCTTCAAATAGCGTGTTCTATTTATAAACCAAAAACAGAAACACGTACTTCGAACGCAAGTGTAATGTACATGTACACGTACATGCCCGTACGGGTACTTGCAGCGTGAAGGTACTCAAACTTATGCGTCTATTGAATTATTATGCATGTACACGTACTTTGGATGTGCATGCACTGTACGTAGAAGCGCCAATAGGTGCATGCCTACGGTGGATTTTAATTGTAATAATTACACGTCTACTTTTGCATGTACCTGTACCTGATATATACCTGTGATTGAATATACGAACACGTACTTGTACCTTCAACTGTCAACAGATGTGAGCCTACCATAGATTTCATACGTAAGGAAAAATTGTACGCGTAGTTTTGCATGTCCATGTATCAGTACTTTCCATGTACATGTACACGCAAAGCTTCAGTTATGTCGCGTCACTAGTCGTGTAAACCACTTGCGATTGTGATTAACCCTACTAACCGAACATGGCAGTTGCTTAAAATGTGGTACGTTTCAACTTCCTCCTCATCGCTTACCACCACCTCCTCGTGGTTCGACTTCCGTTTTACTCCAAAGGCTTTTCAAACGCTGCGATTACACGAGCGTGCCCACTCGAGGGTTGCATTACGTCTCGCAACAGCGTAGTACACTGCACGCCACTGAAACTAAAAATCAACAGAAAAATAAAAAGAATCAACAAAGAAATTCAGCTGAAATTATATAACAGGAAGCCACCTATATTTTACCCAAGGCCCTCGTCAGCCAGTTTAAAAGCAATTAACTTGGAGGTCGCGTCCCTATAATTCAATAGCTTATACGAGCCCTAAACTCGCCCTAATCCACCAGGCTGCGGAACTAATGGCAATAGGGGCGGGTACTGATGGCCCTTTGCTGTCTGGGCAGTGGAACGTGTACCGTAACTTTAGTAGTGTGTCGTGTTCCTAAATTTTGCAAAGACTGTTCGTGCGTGGCGATTTTTGTATTTTTGAGCGAAGGTGGCGCTATAGCGGAACTTTTTGCTCTATTGATTTTTGTAGCGTGGTTTTCATTGTTGCAGTGATTAAGTTAACATTGTTTTCGGTACATTTACCGTTATTTTGTAACGTTTCATTTATATGGCTGTTAAACTAACTACCATGTGTTGAGGCAATGTTCGTTGAAATCAAGCATGTTTCATCAATTAGGACGTTTTAAGTCTAATGAGGCGGATTTCACATGCTCATATGAGCAATAGCGTTCTTTCGAAGCAAATTATGAGGTTTGCTGCAAACGACTCTCTTTGCAAGCAACATGTCAACTTTGTTTGTCACATCAAGCATTAGTTTTTAATATCAGTATAGCGGTTTCAAAATCGATATAATATGATATTTTATTCCTAATACTAGTGGCACCTCTAGTGGCCAATGCACAGTGTGCGTTACGTAAACAACGTCTTGGTTGTAGGACGACTGTCGACTGTACTAGATCTAGTAGAATTAAAAAACAATTTTTCTAAAATTATCTAAATAAAAAGTGGTATGTATGATTAGCCAAAACTTTACTGTCGAAACGTTTTCAAAAAACATTTGACGATTTTTGAGAAATCGTCCAGAAACACATCAGCCTCTTTCCAGGGTTATTTCCCAAGATAGAATAAGGTCCCATCTGGCCCACAGCGCATTACGTAATGATTTTTGGCACAGCAGGAGTTGTGAGGTTAGGTACCCTTGTCCTTGTGTCACGCACCATTCAGTTGTTTAGCGTTGTAATCTATCTTGGTTTGTTTCTCAATGTCTTCTCTTTTATCTGTCAACTGTATTACACACCCTAAAAAGATAAAAATAAACCTTCCAACAATGAAAGCGTAGACTCATTAATCCGTACACCAATGTATGATTGCATTTTTTGAAAAGTCAATTACTTAAAATTAAAAATTCAGACTCCTTATATACAAATTATTCCTTAACGAGGGATTCGCAATTAAAGTATTTCGTGGAAAAGGGAAAATGATCACCAAGCATCGCAAATTGGTAGTTAAGCGGAACTAAAGCGTCTCTACGCACCCTATGCCCACTTTGCACTCTCGGTTTCCCTTTTTCGCCCCTCCTGGTGCAACCCTAATACCCCAGGTACCTTCAATTCGTTCCGATTATCTAAGCGCGCAATACTCTCCACGGCTTGTTATCTATTACCACCCTCCCCCACTCCCTACCACCGAAAGTGAGAACAAAAGGCCTCTCTATCGCGATAACAATCCATGAAGATAGTTCCCTTCGAAGAGAATCTTGGCTTGATAGACTTGCTCTGCATCTTGTGTCAGAGCTTTTTGGCCCTGCTCTCTTACCCCCCACCCCAATCACTTTACCCTACTGATCCCTTGTACGGCACGTGAGCCTATCCTCAATCTGTGGAATTTGCTCTTTCACTTTACTTACGTGCTATATACGGTAACGGTCCATCACAGCGGCCATAAGTACGTACACGTACCGTAGCGTACTTTGGGTTGGAGCTGAAATTTCCGTGTTTCTTTCCACTTTATGTCTACGCAGAAAGTACTGAATCGTAGAGTCGACGGGCACGGACGTACATAAATGTGGAAGGGTGTACGTTTATGGCTACGGAGTCATTACCCTAACGACGGACGTAATGCTTCCAAGAGGATAGTGTCTTCTTGTAAGCTTTACGTATTCTTGCCTCTGCTTTTGCTTTTTAGGATCGGGTTCTTTTCCGATTGTTGCTACAAAGTTAAATTTTTCTTATTAATAATGTATTTATTGTTGGAATTAATAAAACGGTAAGCAGTCAATTGGTACAGTAGAATGAATCTGAATATTTTTCCCGATGGTTTCGGAAAAAGAATTGTGTGCTAATACCTTATACTTGTGGTTTGGCGGAAACGTGCACGTCTGGGTGTTTTTCTTTGTTGGGTCTTATTTTTTTTTTTACGATCTACCAAAGATGGCTATAGGTAGTGGGTAAGTATTCGTATATGGCTAATACCTGTCGTTTGTACCCTTTTACAGAGAAAGACATAGGAATACTGTAGGTACAGTACATACGTTTCAAAATTGGCGTCGTGTGTTGCAGCTCGTAAAAGATAATCGAAGACACGCGGAGCGAAAGTACACAGACCCCAAAGCGATTTTCACGTGCTTGACCCCAAGAGTGCTACCGTTTTCCCATTCTTCTCCTTTTTTTTGGTTTACCTGTGTGCTGTAGTAGCGACTAGTGTTGTTATGATTACTGCTATTATGGTCGTTTCCTCCCCCTTAGGGTGAAGGTGTGACGCTACTGCTTTTTTTTTGGAGCCAACTACTTCAAGACGTGGCCGCAACCACTTCCGGGGAGCCCCATTAGCTATTGTTGTCCTAATTAGCCCCCCATCAAGGATCAAGGTACTTGGCTTTTTAAGCACGCTGCTCACATTGCCTCATGTTTCAAACTTGACTTCCCTTCAAGATACACTGCTTAGAATTTAAATTGTGTACTGTGTAGTGCAAGGCTAGAATAAGATGAAGCTTCTCGACCACTGAAGTTCACCATAGAAGTTCAGGATCAAGGCAAAGCGATAAGAAATTAACGACGGAATTTGAACATAATTCCTTAACTTTTTAATATGAATCACCGTGAGCATAGCTTGTTTTTCTTTTCAATAGGGCGTATGCCAGACCAAAGTTTCTTACTTTCACCGCATGGAGCGTCAATTGCGGCTTTGGTAAGCTAGGGGTTGGAGGTAGACTTGCAGCATTTCATCCAACAATTGAGGTGGCACAAGCGAAAACGAGTAAAAGCGGTAGGAAAGTATTTGTAATCTTGCTGATCGTGATTTTTGCATGGGCATAATTCTTTCCTCACCTTGACGTCTAATCAAGCTACAAGAAATGCCTGAATGTAAATTATCGTAAACTTGTGAGTTATAGAACTTTTTTTTTAAACATTAGTTGGCGTAGCTGTCGCCAACGCTCTGTAGTCTACCATTGGCGAAAACGTTCATTGCTCTCCGCTTACTTGTGACGCGTCTCAACCGACGCAACAAAGAAATTGTAACACTCCCTGGTCCAATGCAATGGTAACGAAAACGCCCATAAAATGTTCGAATTTCCTACAAGAGGCCTCAGCCCGGTCCACTGTACCGAACGGAGAGGGTGGTTGGGGGGAGGGGGGAGTTCTATTCACCTTGCGTGGTGCCTCAATCCAGACCGCAACGATAAGGTTCGCTTTACCAATGCTAATCAGCAAAAACGTTCTGTTTCATCCTTCGCCTTGCATCGAGTCTCAAGCCGCTTAGCAACGACTATGCTCTTCTCTACGTAAAGCAGTCGAGAGGCGTAAAGCGTCCAGTTTCCCCAGTTACAATCGAGCTACGCTTTTAGCACGACGCATGTTTCCTCCTTCATTTGAGTATGTATTTTAATGTTACATGTATTTGATTGTCTTGTTCCCGTGTATATATATTACAGACACATCGTTTCATTAACTCACTTATGTGCTCCATTTACGTTACAACCCGTAGACCGCATCTAACGTCCATGGTTACTCAACAATGAAACCCTGAAGCTTTTGCCTTTAAACGCCGGCTTAGAGCGACCGATCATCCAAGGAGCACCGAGGTACTTCTTCTACTCACTTTTTTCCTGGTTTGTAACCTTTCCTCACCTAATGTTCCATCCACTACTTTTTAAATAACTATTCAGGTTTTTCAGTAACCAAATTGCAGGACGCAATTTCCTCCTTCGCTTGAAAGGCTTAACCTTGACAACAGTTCTTTACAACGCGGGGTGTCACATGTCCGCGGGATTTTCAAGTGTATCCACTCTTACAGCCACTGGCAAAGGTCATTTTCCAGCTTTAAAATAAAAAAGTAATAAAAAATAAAACGAAAACGAAAAAAGGACTTACATTTATTCGCAGCAGAATGCATGTCTGTGTTGCACGCTTCATTGGCCAAGAGGTTTCCGCCCTTTTTCGAGATGCATACCGGATGGAGCGCAAATTTCGTCTCTTTTATAATGTTGGCCTTTGCTCATTAAATCAGTCGTTTGGGCCACTCATGACGTCATTAGAGGCTGGAAGGTCAATCTTCCAACCTCTAAACAAAAATAAAAATGAGAATCAGAAATACAGACAAAAAAAGAAACAAGAAAAGAGAAACAATAATACATTAAGTTGCATACAAAAGTAAAAGGAAATCAGAAATTCGAATGTCACAAATAAAAGAGAAAATAAAAAGAGAGAAGTATCCTAACTACAAGACCAAAAGCGAATTTGCTCTACTCATAAAGCTTACTCCCACCACCTTCTTCCCCTACTCTACCCAGTTAAAAGGTGGTACACACAAAAAAATAATAATGAAATCTACAAAAGCGCCCAGAAAAGAAAGAAACACAAGACAAAGTTTTTCATTCTCGTCGCATTTAACAGCTTTTACAGCCAACGATTCTGAAAATGGTTTTCCGGGCCAAGAGATACATGACATAACTCCTGGAGCAACGTTCCAACATACACACACATGTGGTGGATAGTCATCAGGTGTTAGTGAAAGATTCACGATCTTTTTCTTTTTTTGCTCTCAGGTTAGATACCGCGGACGGCTTACACAAATTAAAACGCCCTTTATATTTAGCTTCTATAAATCAGATTTACTTGCGATATAAATATTCTTGGCATAGGTTAGGGTCCTGTTCCACATGTGCTGGTAAGTTTTCCCTTATGGGCGCATTAAATGCCGGCGATAAACATGAAAGAATCGTGATACGGGTATGAGTATTAAAGGTGGGAAGTGAAGAAGAAAAGAAAAAACAAGGCTGGCAAAAGAGCTCCCCCTGGTGTGTGGCGATCCGAAAAGGGTTTGTGATCTGATAAAAATCGGCGGAATAAATTCGTCAAAGAGATCTCCCGCTGTTAGGGTACGAAGCAAGGGGCGGGCTCCTCTTTTCTCTTGGCATGCAAATGAACCAGGAAGAAGAATTGGGAACGTAGAAAAGAAAATGAAAGCTCATTTTTAACAAGTTTGAAAGATTACCTTATTAATGCATGACATGCATCACTTACGTAAATGCACTTGCTCAGGTAGAAACAGTCTTGTTGTATCGGACATAAGTCTATAAGATGTCGACTTTCGGGAGTTATTGCCTAACATGTCATTGCCACTTGTTAGTTCATGTATGAAGATGTCGGACGTCACCAATCTCTTACTGACAACGTCCGAGCGCTGGCTGAAATCAGAAGCCAAGTTTCATTTTTGGAGTGGTCAAGATTCCAGCCTAGGAAACCGAACAGGTTTGGGACGCTACTCATGGCGATTGAGGGAATCGAACCTTTTCTACGCTTCGCGTGATCGGTAGTGAGTTGCGGAGCGGGTTGAGGCACAACGCAAGGGGGTGAAAGAGAACGTTTCGTGACCGCTGAAGGGGACCAGTGGACATATTCATTGTTGGCCTGGTTGACATTTCTTGACCAGCAAGCAAACGGGAATGGACTTTTTTTACCACTTGGCTCGTGGGTCAACGATACGTTTGTAAGTAAAGACTTAGTAACTATTGGCACAGTTTCCGTGTAAAGCAGGAGACTAATAAGTTATAATTTGCTTAGAAACGGTATAAAAATATTGCCCACCATACAATGAAGCACTAACTACATTAGTTTTAGTGAATAAAGCTTCCTTCAACCTACGCTTGAGTATGAGGGATACATAAAACTACCTTTGCCAGAAAGCCAGGTGGGATGTTGACAAAGATTTGTGCTCATTTCCTTGGTTGTACATAAGTACTTTTAAGTTTTCACCGCATTGGAATCCACAACGTTGACGAAGGAGCTCTCTTTCGTACTATACAGCACTGAAAGATACATTGTTTAATATAACTATTGGTATCATAAACTAACGTTATTTCTTATGAAATATTCCTAGCCTCCGTACGTTTCAAGAAATTTTAGAATTTCTACATAATTCACAACAACCATGAACCTTAAAGCTAGGCTTCTGGTAGTTGTGTACGGTCCATTTACCTCCAAATGTTCACAAAAATATGCATCTAGAAGAATCTCGTGTCCTTCCGCACTTTGATCGCCCCATCCTGAAATTCCTAATTCAACATGCTCTGATAGGTTTCTATCCCAATGACAAGGGCATTTAGCCAGCCTACAGGCCTAACCTAACTGGCCGCATTCGCCCTCTCAAACACCCTTGGAATAATATCTCCTGCTGCGCAGTGAATGACACCCCTCGTAAGAAAATTCAGCCGAATACAACGATTTTATTCGGTAACAAATTCTCCACGACCAAGAATTTTTCTTCCCCGAAAGACGAATTTTTACCCACAAAAATCCGCCCGGAATTCCTCATAGGAAACAACAATGCTACACGGAGAGCAAGACGAAGATAGCGTAGAAGAATAAAAGTACCACGTCAATAAGACAGAAGAAACCCTAGCCCTCGTGCTACCCTAGACAATAATTCATTGCCCCTATAAATCCCTCTCTGTGCACGTAACAATAGAGCAGTTTAGGAGAACCAATTCCCTGTCTTTACATCATCCGTCACAAACTTGGAATTTAGACAATGAAAACTGACACAGGAATATGTTCCACGTTCCAGCCAAAAAATAGAAATGAAGAAGGAATTTATTCCAGAAAATTAGCGAACAAGGAAATAAATGACAAGATTAATTATTTTCTTTTTAAGGTTCCTGATAAAGGCAATTGGCCCCGATTGTTTCCAGCAGCCTTTCAAACATTCATTCTCATTTCATTCTTCCTGGTCTTTTTTCACTTTTTGACAAAACACAACCGAGAGAATTTTTGTTTCCTCGGGGGATTTCTTCCGGTTTCTCTTAAGAAATCTGAAGCAAGATTGTTACGATCTGCTTCTCTGGGGATTAGATGAGTTGTTTCTCTTCCTGAGCCGAAAGAAAAACTCCCGGTAAAAAAATAGCAACAGAATCCAGAGAGACGGAAAAGAAAAGCGACAAAAAATTCCAATAATGAAACCGCCAGTTTCTTTGTTGCAAAAGGCTCTTGACAGCTTTGGGTTATGAAATCATAATCATTTTTATGGAGGTGCGAAACAAAAAGTGTAGGAAAAACTTTGCCCAGAAAATCCGTCAATTGTCTTCTCAGGTGCTATCTCTCTTTATTTCTCCTATCGACTTTATCGCCAGGGGCCCTTTTGTGTGCGAGAGAGAACGGTTACAATAGGATGCTTTTCGCCATCCTCCATCTCCTTTTTCGTTGTATTTTTCTCGCTTGCAAGCACACAAGATACACGAGCTGAAGATGCTGCAAGAAGAGGTTTCTATCTCTCGGTGTCCTTTTTTTTGGAAGATGTGGGTACTCTTTCGGGATGGGTTGCCAAGGGAGCTTCCGTCTTCATACAAAGATGGATTGGTTTCCTTTTGACGACCAAAAGGTATTATCAAAGGCATTTTTATAGAGTGGGAGCCCTGTGAAGTCGCTATGGCCAAAGATTTCGGTATACGATGGATTGGGCCAGATTTCCATACCCTAACCTCACTCAGCACTGACCTAATTTTAGTCCTATAAGGTCACATCAATGAGAGTCACGTCGGTACAGATCAGGGTGTCAACAAAAGAGTTCACTGACTAGAAAAGCGTGCTTTAGCGCCACGAAGAGCAACCTTGCAAACCCTAACCTGCCCCAGCACTGTATAAGTAGAGGACCAGAAAGGGTATTCCATGCAATAATGCGTTATGATTCAGAGTGACACAATAAAGCTAATGAACGAAAAGTACGTTAACTTGCTCCATAGAAATACAGTTACAAACTCTAACCAGGCCCAGCACATGCATAGGTTTTCTGTGATTAATACCGATATATCGAATATCGCTCGCTTGCTATTAAAGTTATTTGCACTAAAATTCATTTATAAGAATCCCACTTTAGGTATCAAAGCCTTGTTCTTTTCTATTTTGTCGTAAATAAGTAAGCTGGCATATTCATGTCTTAGTAAAAAAAAAATTGGTACTCAAATTTAACAAAATTACTCTTGACGGTTCTACGTAGATTAGCATCCCTAACATTACTGTCGAAAAATAAAGCAAAATAATGCATACTTGCAAAACACGCTGAAGGAAAAATCCTTTTCCTCTCAAAAGAGGATAAGCTAGATCGCTTAAGTTCGGCAACTCTGTTGTAGACATGAAAGTGACTAACACATATTGGTTATGTTAAGAAGTAAACAATTGTATATTTGTCTATTCTCTAGAGTTCAGGACCTAAAAAAATCCAAAAATGGGAAACATAACTATGTATTGTAGCTAAGGCTTAGGTCACAAGTGGCGTCACTGTAGTTCGACGTGCTATATGATACTCTAGGCGCCAGCATATGCTTTCCTAGTGAAATCCTAGTCTTCGATGTTTCTTCTGCCAGAGATGCACAACAGTGACATTTCAGGTCACTTTGAAGATAAATATTGCACGCACTTTTTCAAACAGCGCATGCCAATGATAGCAAACTTCCAGTATGGCGGCTGACTGCCCAGTTGCGCCATCTGTTAACGAAATCGTGCATAAGCAAGTTTTATTTCCATGGAACAAGCTAACAAACAAAATTTCCATTGTTACTAGGCTGTAAGTTACATTTGCACTTCAACCTTTGCGTGACAATGAATCACGAGCAAATAAAAGCTTGTTTTTTTATACAAAAACAAAGGTGGAAAAACTTTCGGCTTTCGAAGCTCGAAGAAAGCCAAATTCAAAGGGCTTACTGAAAAATGAAATAAAAATCCGTATTTTTGGCAAATTTAGCCATAAATGACCATTAGTTTACCTGAATTTCTTACATTTAAGTTGCTAATTGCAAATATGTTAAGTTTTCTGAAAAAATAAACGTGAATTACCTCAATTTAAAACGAAATTGAACAAAGTTCAATAGTCCCTGAGACATTGCACGTGCTTTTCTTATGACCATCGCACCACTTTTTATTGAACGCTCTTAAAATTGTCCAGAAATTCGCGGTTTTTACGCAAATTTAAAGCAAGTAACTACTCATACCGTACTTGATAGCACATATACACACCCTCGACTTACGTCAACCCTCCATTTTCATAACAAACCCAGTCGTTTTGCGATCGATTGATTATTACGGTCCTTTCAAGGCGAAAACAACCTTGATAAAAAGTTTCCTGACATACCAAAGCCTATATAAGCCGATAGATAACAACTTCACCATTCGATATGCCTCTAACATATTCCCACCTCCTCCCACCCCCCTTACCCTCCCTATTCAATCTTAGCCCACTTTCGTGCTGACAATTTATACACGTGATGGATGGGCCCCTACGCTCGTGTACACCGAAAAATTCTTTCAGACCTTAGCTCCTCCCCATTTTTGACAGAACCGTGACGCCTATCACCTCTAAGCCCCGCCCCTATCTTTGCAATCCCAGTATGACAGCCGGAATTTTTCTATTATGCAGTTACCACGCAATCTGCGGGTATTTGAATAAAAAGACAGGTGCTCTTCACAATTATAAAGGTTAGTAGGGTGATCTACCCCTGAACCCCTATTTTAGCCCAAAAAGGGGAATTTTGGGGAGTTTTCGAGATTTTGAAAAGCGTTTTCGGCCTGAAAACATTTTTTTTGAAACTTTTACGTACAAAATTCTTGTAGATTGAAAAGGAGGGGCTAAAAGCCTCCGCCCAGGGCGCCGGTGGTTTTTCACCCCTTGTTGAAATTGTATTCTCAGACCCCCTGAAACGTCTCTTCTACTTTCAGTTCCCCTCTTTTTTCATGTATTTTCTTTCGGTAACCTTCAATGTAACTTTTTGAAACGTTTTTCACCCCTCCTTAACCCTTAGTAACCCTCTACCCTTGTTAATATTTTATTCATCTGTTGTCCGCTGCAGTTTGCACCCGTTTGGGAAATCTTTATACCACCGCTTTGGGTAAAGCAAAGAAAAGAATTTAAAAATAAAATAACAAAAGGAAAAAAAAAAGGAAAAAGAGAGAAATAAAAGAAAAAAAGAGAAAAAAGTGTGAAAATGATATTGAAAGTAAAAAAGACTGGTTTCGTAGCCTGCTAGCCTCTTCACCCCACTAAAGCCTTACCCCCTGAGGGTTGGAAACAGGGCTAAAGTGGTTAAGGAGGACGAACATTGTGTGCCAAAGAGAATCAAAGAGCCGACAAGTGTAAGAAAGCTCCAATCTACTGGAAAACGTGATGTACGAGAACGAAAACTGGATTATAAGGCTGGTAATATCGTAAAGCGAGTTTGAAGAGATCATATTTTAGGGTTGTGTGCATTAAGCATGCGAAAGTTGACCAAAATGAGCTTTAGAGTTCACAAGCACCAAGTTTTTAGATTTAAAATAAACTTTGTTGAGGAAAAATGCTGCACAGAATCGAATTGGGACTAATTGTGATCGTAAAGCGAACCTAAACAGCTTTGATGTGCTCTGATTTCGTTAACTTGAGTCGCTTCGAATGGATTTTCGAGTTACTCACACGAAGTTTCTTGTTTAAATCATTGATTTTGATTTACAATGTTTGAAAAAGGGAAATTTGAACGAAAAGCAATCGTAAAGCGAGTTTAAAGAGTTTCAGATACGTTAGGTTATTTAAGCCGAGGTAAAGGAGAGAATATTCTATGCTTGTCGCAATATTTTCAATAGATTTTCTTTGAAAACGTGAATTTAATCAATGATGGCCAAAAGTTCTCGGACTTAAATGCATTTAATTGAAGACAAAACTGTCCCGGAACTTAATCGACATGGAAAATGTAGACTTGTAACCAGTTTTAGCGTAAAACGAGACTTTAGAACGGAGAGTACAGCAAAGTCTATTAATTAAATTCAATTAACGTTAGCTTAACATTATTAATGGCCCAGTTTCAAGAAACTCACAAAGTGTCTAATAACCTCCGGGACAGCTTCGTACGTGTTCCAAACTAAAATAATCCCCGAATTTATTAGCCACACATATAATGTATTTCAAGACATCTGTACTGCAAACAACCACTTTTTGTCTCAAAAAGTAAAATTGGTAAATTAGACTCCATGATTTAATTTTGTTTTTACATGATGTTGGTATTGAAACCCTCAAAAAGGCTTCAAACAAGGAAGATTTCCATTCAAGCAATTAATTTTACTGGGACGATTTAAATGCCAAAAAAAAATCCCGGAGCTTATTAGCCACTGTGCATTTTAGGTCCCGGTTAATATTATTACAAAGTGATTATTTAGCTACTCAATTTGCACAAACATAACTACTTTTAACAATACTGAGCATGTTTATTCATAAGCTTAACATTAAAGTACACCAAAAAGCCTCAAAAAGTGAAAAATGCCGTGTTGGCTGCTAAATTTCTAAGCTGGTAAGTTGCTCATATATTTCTCTGTAATCCTGTCCCAGTCCTTATTTGCCGTGGCGATTTCAAAATCAGCGCGAATGTTATAGTAAATTGGCAAATAGAGCCCATCAGATATGACATGCCAGTTGAAATAAACAAGTAACATTACTATTTCGGCTATATCAACAGTGGAATTAGTCCCAGAGCCTAAAATCATGAAAAATCCAGGTCGGTCCATAGTCTGTGGGACACCTTCTACATGTTTCATGCTTACGTTGTCCTAGTTTGTTCTGACCTCTTAAGACGTTGGTTTAACTTTTCGTGATATCTCACATTGTAACAAACTTGCAAAAGCAAAAGGTAGTAAAAGCAAGAACAACATTACGGATTAGCGCAAATACCTCCCAAACTGGTGATATTAAAATTTTTTTCGATTTTTCAAATATTTTTTCCTAAAGTAACGGGTGAGTAGCTCAAAGCTAACGGCGTTTTCGGTCACGCTGACCGTGTCGCTTCCCTCTCCCCCGGCAGCAGCGCCTCTTCACCCCGGCTTGGCTGCCCTGGAAGCTACCGCTTCCCAATCGCAGCCTTCAGTCGCCTCCGAGCTGCGCTTCAGTGTGGATGCGAGTAAGCTTAGCTCGTTAGCTTAAGCTTGCTATATGACGTTGTGTTGCGACCGCGGTGTTAGCAATGAATCCGAAGTCGAACTAAACTCAATAGTGAAAATCTTTTAGGAATTTTGAGTTACACGCCCATTTCCTGTTCACTAAAGGAAGGAGGATTCCCAATCCGTTGGATTAATTAAATTGTGATTAATTATTCTCATGTAGTGTGGTGGGAGAAGTTTCCTGAAATCGAAGATTCTTAACTTGTGTTTTCGTGGGAATACGGAATATACTAGTGATACAAAATATTTGACACAGTTTTAACGGAAAACTGAGGTCGTTTTCATTTTGAAAAATAGATTGTGCCCTGGAAAGAAAGTTGAAAGAATATTTTTGAAGATTTGGAGTTACGCATCTTCTCAAGGTTAGTGGGGAATGCTTGAAATTTTTTTTTACAAATTGAAACGACAGTGAATCTTCATAAACTTTACTGTTGGAAACAATAAAGTTTTTCTCGGAAGCGAAGAAAACGACGATTGCTAAAAGTGAAAAGTGTAAAAATTATGGGAATTAAACTTAGAATTGAAGATTAGAGAAGGTGAAAGTTTTAGGTTGATGAAGATAAGATTGGTTAGAAAAGGACTAAACAGAATATTCGCGAAGTTCGAGAATTTTTGGAGAAACTGTTTAGATTAAAATTGGAAACAAAGATGAAGACGAAGGAGGATGAAAACCTAATTGTTAGAAGATTAAAAACTTCTAACTTATGCACTGAAAACGAAGATTTGAGATAATTAAAGAGGTCAAGATTAACGTGAAGTTTAGCTTGATGTTGAAGATAAGATTCGTTTTATTGTGAAGATTATGGAGATTTCTCAGGAATATATAGACTGTGAGGGTTTTGCTGATGAAACGAAGATGATAGAAGATGATGAAGCTATTAGTGTAGTGAAGATAAGGAAGCTTGCATAAAAGTGAAGAATTCGAAGATTCATGAAATTGGAGATTTTGTGCATTTTTTCAAGATTTGTGTGAGAATACAGTCTATTTTGCAGATTAAGATTGTGAAAATTCATCGCAAAAGAAGAGCCTGAGACAGTCTAGGAAAACGAAGATGAACGTGAAGATTAACTGGAAATTTAAGAAAGAAGCTCAGTTTGAAAGAAAAGAATCTGAAGATTTTACAGGAAAATGAAGACTATGAGGACTGTGTTAAGGAAACGAAGATTGTAGAGTACAAAGTATTTAGTTCAATGAAGATAATGAATATTGTTTTCAAGTAAAATCACGAAAATTTATGAAATATAGTAAATCAGCAAAAAAATCAAGATTTTCACTGAAATGAAGATAATTTTGAATATGAAATTATTGAAGGTTTTGAAGACATTGAAGACAGTTTGAAGATGGAGGTCATGACGATAGTTTCTCGTAAAGAGCATTAGTTATCCTATATTTGATTTTTATTCTAATTTTATGTTAAGACTTGTAAGTCGAAATAGATTTAAATTCTGTAAGTTAAGATTATTTGAAATGAACATAAAGTGAAGGTCCAGTTGTTTATTTAACTAGCATGTAGTTATTGCAAGGAGCTTCAGCGTACAAAAATTGATTCGTTGATTGAAGAATTGAGATGAAGAAGCTTTGAAGAATAGCTCGTTAAATGAAGGTGAACTTAACATTGTTGAAGTCAATTGTACTGCAGCTACTGTGTGACCAGGTTTAAGTGTTATTGAAGTCGATGGCTGGTCGTAAGTCTGAGTAACTTTAGTTGGCTAACGAATGACGTTACGGGTCTTTAAGTACGCGATCCATCATCACCTCATTTGCATACGTCGAATACAAAAACCTTCTTCATACTTCTGGCCTTCTTTCTTCCAACCTTTTTGCTTTCTTTCATTCCTTTTCAACGGTTCGCCGAGTTTTACTTCACAGCACCTTCACATACTCCCATCTTTCATCTCATTTTTCTCGCAGCCTCGCTCTCATGCCTCTTGTCTCCTTAATGTCCGGTGTATCTTGTCGCTGCCGATATCCCCTTTTTCTCTTTTTCGCACCCTTTTTGGTAACCTGGGCTTATTGAAAATCTCCAATTTTTTCATTGATTTTTTCGTGAAATCTCGTGAGAAAATTTATTTTTAAACTACTTTCTGTAGCGAAATGTCGGTCTTGTTCGCAATGTTTTTTCTTTTACGGGAAAATAAAGTCTTAAATGTCTAAAAAGTGTAAAAACACGTCTAATTAGACATCAAAAAGAAGAAAAATTGTATAAACGTGATTTAATTAAACGAATGATCCTCCGTATCATTTCCCTCATCATGGTTCCAATCAACGGACTTGGATTTGGTTATTCGGAAGCAAAGCAATGGTCAGTTTTATTGGGGTTCTGATTAACCAAACTTCTGTCGGTTAACTGAAATCCCGTGAAGATCGTCCTTGTTAGCGTTCCGATCAACTGAACAATTTGGTTCATTAGAGTTTGAGGCATTTTGCGAGTAAGGCAGAACTTTTTGCTTCATAATTTCTATGTGTCGGACTGTAGGCAGTTAATTGGGCTAAATTTTATTTTCTTATAGTTGTTTCGGTGTTCAATTAGATAAATCAGATGCTTGAAAGAAAGAAAACCATACCCCTTTCCCCCTTGGTTTCGATTAATCGAATCGTTTAATTGGATTGCTCTGTCCTTTTCTCCAAAGGGTTTCGATCAACCGAATACAGTTTGGTTAACCGGAATCTTAGACGGTGGAAATGCTTGCATTTAGTTTTGAAAACTGGCCAAAAATGATAACACGTCCTTTAGGATGATATTGTAAACCTTAAAATGAACCACTAATGCCGTTATGTTAATTATATTTATTCAGTTTTGTTCATTTTGTTCCGTTTTTTTTTTTGACAAGTAAGTTATGGCATCCCATTGACTGCAACGAAAACTAGTTCCAGAACTTATTAGCCACGTATCAGTTTCCTGATTTTTTTTTCTGGTTTCTTCTTATGGATATGTTGTCGTTTTCGGAAAGAAGGTTAGAAAAGGTCTCATTTTGTGTCGTCTCGGGCTGTCACGTTCAATTTCCCAGGGTTGTTGATTGTCACCAAACGATCAACGACCACAGAAAACTGGTTTTCGTTTCCTGGTGTTGATGATACCAGTACAACATAGAAGCGTGGTACTCTTGCACGAGGGACACACTTCCTCCTTGAAAGACCCTTAAGGGGGGTTGGGGTGGTAAGGAGGGTTACTTCATAGCTAAAACTTTTGTTTTTCTTTACCGAAATAAATCAAGTTCAAGGTTAAGTTAGGTTAAGGAGCTCGAGAGGACATTGTTAACCCTCTTGTTGCGTTAATTTTCATTATTGTTATTAGTTTTTAATTATTTTTACATTTTCGCAAGAAGTACACAAGTTCTATGCGAGGTTAGGGTAAATTAAAGAGGCAATCTTTTTAACCGTCTTGTTTCAGGGGTGGTGGGGTAACTTGTCGCCCATAATCACATGCAAATGCGTATTCCAAGGAAGGAAGCGTTGAATAAGGGAGAGGGGGTTGCGGGGGTAAAAACTACTAACTAGTGACATACGGATGTACCATGTACGTTCCTTCCCTTTCTTGGGTTCTTGGTTGAATGTGGAAATGTGACTTCCTTTTACCCCCACTGTGAGGCGTTCTTCACCCCTCCATCCTATTTGGGGGGCCTTTTCTCCTTAAGAAGAGAGAAAGAGGCAGAGTGAAGGAAGAGGCTAAATACTTTGTCGACAAATTCTTCCGTTTTTAGGCCCACATGTCGTCCGATATAAATCTTCAGGGGTTGAATTGCCACTTTCGAGGGTTAGTGAGACTGCTTCGAGTGCGAGGGTGGTTTGGATTGTCAAAAAAGCTTTTTTTATGGTCTGGTGTCGAAGAGAATTTTCTGAGAATTTCTACTTCATTTTGACGTCGAGTTTTCATGATCGATATTTCAGTTTAATTGTCTGAATTTTCAAGCAATATTTGGGAAAAAAAGCCCTCAATTGTCTCATCCGCGGATATTAGAGAAACTTTACTGTCACGAAAGTTTTCAAGATTGTTGAACCGTGTGTGTTCTATAGTTGAAAAGAATGAGCCGTATTGTGAGGCCATAGCGCCTTAGACTCAGCACAGTCTTAAATACCTCCTACTTTGTAACGCCACTGTGGGTTAACAAATGATGACAATAAGAGAAGTAATTTGTGTTGGCTAATGACCAAGGGGAATTTCATTGTTGTGGTTGTTGTAGGGTAGTCGGGGAAGACGAAGGGGTAGTATTTGTTCTTGTCAGGTTAATTCATTGTTGGAATGGGCAGGGAAGGCGTTCTGTGTTGTGATTGCATTTCTAGGGGCTTTCTATCGTAGACTGATCCGTTGGCCCATTTTGTCTTCCTGTTGGAGCCGTTTTCCATTCAGTTGGACCTTGGTTGACGTAAAAAGTAGTGGAAAGTGTTTCCATTTTGACTACCACGACCGCTCTAGTCAGTTTCAAAGAGAGACACGTCAAATGTCCACAATTATTGCGTATGGTAAAACGCGTCCACCCCCCTGCTCCCAACCAATATCCTGGTACTGTTCACTGCGGTAGAACGTAGAACGATCTCGTCAAAGTGACCGTTGCACCAGTTCCGTGGACAGTAAAAGGCAAGAATGAAATTAAGGAATAAAAAATCGAGAACAAGACGAAAACTCCCGCAGGCTTCAGTCGACAGGAAAATGTGCGTAGAGAAACATTCAATGATTTATCCAAAAAAAAGTCCCGGTGGGTGATTTTGGGGAGGAAAGGAGTGTTGGTAGGTTTAATTTGCATTGGGTAAGGTTTTCGATGGCTGCCGCCGGTTGTTGTATATTAGCCGTCTTATTTATGTAAACGTGAGTGAGCAGGCCTACCTCGGTGATTAACTAGGGCCCGTTTTTCAAACCTCAGGCTAGCCCCGCTTTTTTTACCTCGTGAAACTGAAAAGGTAAAATGCGTTAGAGCTAAACGTCCCTCGAGAGCGAAAGGAGCGAAACGTGAGCCATGAAATATTCAAAAATTCCACCACCGCCATTCTCCTCTGCGGCAAACGGGACGAGACCAAAGGGAGTCGAAAAAAGGTTAAACCATCGAATACATGAGCTTCGTCTCGCTGGCAACCTCCCTGTCCCTCTCTGACCCACCTTGAAGAGACTTCACCCTACCGCAGTGACATTAGGCAAACATGAATCCGGGCCCCTCATGTTAGAGATATATAAGGTCTTCCCCTTATTCCCGCGTCTTTCTCGGTGGCTTATATTCCGGGTCACATTTGAATGTATCTAACGCTGAGATCGAAAGGAGGTGGAAGGGGGGGGGGGGGGAGCAGTCACAAAAAGCAGCCAAGTCAACTCTTGGCTTGCATTTTTCATCATCTTCCCCCTCTCCACCACCATATAAGACACTGAATGTTAATCCAGAAAGAGAAAGAAATTTAGGGGAGTAAAACGAATATTTGGGCAAAGAATGACGCTGAATACGCAATGAGATTTACTATACAAGGGGTGGTCTGGGATTCTCCCCCGTCCTAAGCTGTACGAAATTGTATTACATCACCCCTGCACAAATCTAGAAAACGAAGAGTTTTACGATATGCTAGTACTGCATGTACGAGTACATTTATGTGGTACTTGTATAAATGTTGCAGAAGGAATATGGATGGAACTGGGGGGGGGGAGTCCTAGGGTTTTAGCATGGATTGTTCTAGGACATCAGCTGATGATTTCGCCTACCTCCGCGATGGTGACCATACCCGGAGACCACCGTAGTACCTAGGGGGGAGGGAAAGGGAGTTTCAAAACGACCCGAAATGCTAATCTTATAATGGTGCTACAAAGTGTCGAAAAATGGCGTAGGGAAAGCACCCGCCGAATCAAAATCCTGGGCACTGCGCTACGTGTTTTCTTGTTGTTTAACTCCGTGGCAACCGCGAACGAACTTGACCTGTTAGGTGTTTAGTGGAAAAAGCTAGGAGATTGGCGGGCAAGCGAGTGTTGTAAGTTCGAGAGAAAGAAAACCGAGGTTACAACTAGCAGTGGAGAGCCTTCGATGAATTCGATTTGACTTGTCTTTGAAAATATATTGCCTAAGCTTACCTGTTGCTCGTAATAGGTTTGAGATCCATCTTGCCATCCGTGGGCGACCTGTTTTGAGAATAAATCGAAATATTATATTCCGTTCGAAAATGAAACATTTCCCCCCTGTCAAGGAATGTTTACTCTCCGTAATTGCTGAGTTGCAATATCTGTCAGTTGGGCCTGATTGTAACGAGTTCATAAATCCGGTGTTCTCAATCGAACGTCACCCACGGCTGTTTTTCATAAAGCCGCTGTCAACGCTAACGACTTGGAAAAGAAGAAGAAATAGTAAACGACGAGGGTGTGGAAGGCGCATTTCGGGAGCCAACATGTGAAAAAAGTCGTCTTACCCCCTAATTGGGGGGTCATTACGAAAATAAGGGTCGAAGACAGCGGGGGAGGAAAAAACAGGACAGAAACGCCCTGCAGTCATGTTCTTTTCTATTTTAGCGTCGTTTTTCGAATTTGGTGGTCTTAAGGCATTTTGACCGCTATTGGCCCATTTGAAACCACCATTGACGGTTTTTATTCGGTCAAGTTGCGCGTAACGGACTTTGAGGCTTCAAGCTTTGGTTCACTGTTTGGTGCGCATAAGCAAAGCGTGTAATGACCCGTCACTGTCGTATCGGAGAAAAAAAAGGAAAGATTTTTGGAAACGTAATGACCGGACCACTGACCCCTCACGTCACGATGCCTATAGGGGGGGGGGGGTAAAATGGGGGCGACCTCCCCTTCAAGGTCTGTTTTGAGACAAAAAAGAGGCAGTTTTGGGACATGTTTCCTTTTTTATCTTATCTGGTGACTTTTAAGTTAGTTAGAGAAAATAACCAAAGGAAACAGACTTTGTTGCTTGGGGAGGAGGGAGGGAATGTTGAAATTGTAGGAATGGCTCAAAACACTTGCTCGGAGTTAATTTTCTTTCCTCCAAAAAAGGAAGACATAGGAGGCATTTCTTTGAGGGAATTTTCGGGAAAATATGTAAGGAAAACGAAGGCCAGAAATTGTGTGCGGAAATAGGAAATAAAGCTAACAATGTAACAAATCCAATTATTCCGTGAAAAAAAGTGCGCCAAATTCTGAAAATACCGACTTATGAGAGAAATGCAAGAAAAGTTTCGTGCGAGTTATTACCTTTCGAAAAGCGAAAAATTCGCAGTTACCGAGTGTAAAGTATCTTTTAACGATGAAATCTTTAAGTTCGCTGTCTTAAAATCGTAATAAAACGAATCACTGTGTTTAAAGTTCGTGCAACTGGAAAAGTGTTTCCCATAACAATGAATACTTCGCAAAGGTAGGAAATTCATTGTTAACAAGGCCTTGTTAGCTTGTTCTTTATGTCGGTAGAAATTTGTGTAATTGTCGAGTGGTGTGACTTTTATCTCCGTTTTTCCCCGGGCGTCACATGATTAGTAAAGTCGTATTTGTTATTTATTTTCTCCGTGTTTTCAAACCAACCGGAAATAGTTAAATGTCAACGAGATGTTATGGCTTTTCGCGCCCTTTTGGGGTCTCCAGCGTTTCCCATCCTCTATGCCTGGGATTTTGGTGATTTTTGTTTTATTCAGAGTGGCGTAGTCATATATGTTACATGCACGTAAACATACGGGTTGTACATTTACCTGTACGTAAATGTGCGTGTATTTGTAAATGTAATGTATACTTAATATGCACATTTTTTATTACATGTGTGTAGCGCATTTAAGCAAATGTCTGCGAAACTGTCAGTACACTTAAGTAAGCGTCAATGTGTAGATGTAATCAATTACAAACGTGTGTTTAAGGGTAAATGTGTACGTATTACTTAAAATGAACATTCTTCTCGTCCATTTACGTACTGTATTTACCCACTGCCCCAAAAGAAGGTTTTTACCTGCCGTGGGGCAATGCGCTCGTAATATATCACCATGAGCTTTTAAGGGACAAGGAAGTCCAGGGATTTTGAGTTTTATTTCATTTTAGTTTTTTGGGTGTTTGAAGGTGGTGTGTACGAGGAAAATGTCTGTAGTACTCTGAGCTGTATGTCTAATTTGTGTTATGTTATGTGTTTATACAGGGGGAAATATTGTTGGTACCTTTACTCGGAGTGAGCAAAGGAAAAGACCTATATTTAGTGTTGCGCCTGCGGCCATGTGTTTACAAGCTTGGATGCACTCCAACATGCATTAACCTTCTGGTTAAAAAATCAACAAAAAAAGGTGTTGGGTGTGGGGGAACACAACACTTTATGCAACAACTCCCATCACCATTTTTACCATTAAGTCTGACGGGGGAGGATCAAAGTTTGCGACGGCCATGGATTTCATCATCCTCAAGGTAAGATGCAAAAACCATCATCACGCATGCTGTCTTATCTCTCTCTCGTTCTGCTTTGTGTTTTACTTCCTAGTTTTCCATGATTCAGCATCTTGTCGATTTTCTGTCAGAATTTTATGTTTGCAACCTTCTGGAACTGATATCGTACCGTTAGAATATGTTTTCTGTAAGATTTGTGCCCGGGTTAGCTCAATCGGTAGAACATGAGATTCTTTCGTAACAGGAATATCGAAGTCTTGTAATAAGGTACCCAAGACTACCGTTGTCCGAGGAATTTATGCACGTTTGCACATTCGCCGACGAGCGACCTCGCATTTGCGATGTGTTGTAGACGTCGCCAATCTTACCGAATAGATTAAGTCAAATCGTGTGGTTAATATCCGGCTAGCTCAGTCAGTAGGAGAGTGAGTCGCGTTTGTAGCCAGAGTAATCGGAGTTACCATAGTAAGCTGGTAAACTTACCAGCTTACCAAGTAATTAGGACGTTTCTTCTATCGTGTTGTACGACAAGCAGAATACCTAGTGAAGGAAATTTAGTGTTTGTTTAATAAGTCATTCAGTTTTCTTTAACTATACGTACAGTAAGTTATTAAGTCAGCATAGCTAAAAATGAAAGTCGTGTCGAAACATCTCGATGAGTCTCTGAAGGAAACTTTCATTTTTGCCCATCAACTCGGGTAACGTCTTGTCTCTGCGAGTTCAGAGAAGGAACTGTTCCTTCGCAACGGAAAGGAGCAAAAAGTTCGATTTTATCCGTCTGCTCGTGAAAAGTCCATAGAGTTCGCCTCCCAGCGCAGCGAAAGAGGCGAAAATGTTGGAAAATGACAATGAACTTGGGGAATTCCCGGCGTCTGTCCTTTACGAAAAGGTTCGCTTGCTTCGTAATGTTAAAGGGGAAAACGTTCCACCCACCCATTGGCTCCTGGAGACACCCAAAAAGAGAACATTCCGCTTTTTAGAAGAAGTAATCGAAAACCATCTTTGCTTCTTTACGTCATCTACCAGTATCGTGGTTCAATAAGGCTTTAAAATTGCTGCAACGCGCCAATGTAATACAACGATGAAAAACAATGAAAACTTTCTTTCCCACAGAAACGGTAAGAGTGCAACAATATCATTTCTAGAAAGGGGTCACATTCGTTCGAATTGTCTGTTGATCGCTGCCGTCATCCTTGACAGGACAACATCGTAAACCTTGCGAAACCAGTTTGCAATAATGAAAACTCATGGTCAAGTGCTCTCAGTTGTCTTTTTCCGCAATTTAGTCCTACGTCCCTCTGAAAAAGACATTGCCGGTACCATAATAAGCGTTGATATCTCTTGGCACAGAGATTAGCGCCCACTACAATGTCAATTTAACGCCCTTCACGTCAAGTTCTTCCCTGGCCAAAATCTTTTATTTTTTAAATTTCTCCCGAAGAAGGTTTATGCCTAGCTCTCATCAGCGGGTACATTGGAACAACGCAATACAAGCGTACTATCACTAGCTTCCTTTTTCTTCGTGTTTATAAGTCACTGAAAACGCTCGAGTCACTGCGGTAACAACCTTTCCCCCACTTGAAAGAACGTGGCTAGCCAAAACCAAAAAAGCCCTCCTTACCCCCCATTTTTGTTGCCCGAAAAGGTGTGACAGCGACCAATGGAATGTGTTTTATGTTTGTGAAGAGCTTTTGTCACTGATATGCAAATTACCTATACACTCCGAACGCCCTTTGCTAGATCCACCTTAAACTTTTATTCCTTCCTTATTGTGTTTTATTTGCTTTAATTTTTCCTTCAATGTTAACAATCCTTTTCTTCGTTTGCGCCGAGCGTAGGCCTTCCTATTATCATTTTACGATGTCGTTTCAGTGGCCAGCATACTAAATCTTGTCATGTGGGGAAACCGGACCATCTTTCTAATGGATACTTTATTTTTCCGTGCCTATGTACTCTATCACACCTTCTTAAAAGGGCTAGCGTCATCATTTATGCGGACACTGACCCGCTCCGCTTAACGATGGTGTCTCCTTAGAGCCCCCTAACACTTAATAATGGAAACTCGATGATAAATATGCCTGGCTAACTAGGATTGAGTGTTACACACGTCCTTTCTTAATTTAGTCACTAACACGATACTATCTTCTTCGATGCAAGAACGGATGACTAGCGTTAAGCGGGGTTTTATTGCACTTATGTGATGTTAACCGTGTCGGAAAATCGTCACACGTCTCCCACACTCTCTCCCAGTCCTGGCGTAGTTTCACACGAGCTTACTGAAACTTAACACAAAAGCAGACACCGAATACCATTGTATTCCATTAAGTATACACGACACAATCGAATCAATTGAAACGCCACACGCTCGTCACTGTCGATTACATCTTACCATACTGCCAACGGCACATGACACATGCATTGAATACGGGAGTGTGCAACCCTCCCATTACACCCTTGTGTGGAGACTACCACAATCTGAAGGGTTAAACTGGTTCGCATAGGAACACATGGATTCTCACTTACCCTGCACCCCTTTAACCCCTCAGAGTCCTAACCTCAGTCCAAAGCTCCACAAAAAGGGTTACATTCAGTGAAAGACACGTTCAGGTATTGAAAAATCCTTCAGTTCGAATTGAATAGGATTGTTAGCCGCGCTATTGAACACTTTGAATACTAGCCGAATGTCATTGAATCGAGCCTAACCTAAAAAGAACTCGATAGAGAGAAACAAGATCTCACGGAAATTGAATATACCAGCTCAGAAAAAAGCGAGCAAAAAGTCACATAAAAAGAATGTATAGTGTTTTTTTTTGTAACCGTTGCGCATTGAAAGCTTCACAAAGTGTCTAAAGTGAACAAAGTGACCCCAGGCGGCAAAGCGCCAAAAAGGTCGCGTCGGTGTCGTGCGTGACTTTTTCCTCAAGCCTTTTCAATCTCAGCAGGGCCAAAAGGAAATTAAAAAAGAGAAGGATAAAGTCTGATGGGATTTTTGGCTTCTGTTAGCTGTTATCAGTCCATTTGGCTAATGTCATCCTCAGTTCTTTCACCCTCAGCGCCGTGCCGCGGTCTTGCGGTATTGTATAAGGCCGGCCATGTTTTGCATCTCAATGTCTCAGATGTCTTTTCATCCGCCTTTTCCCCTCTAAGCCCAACCCAAAACGACTCAAAAGGAGTAACAAAATGATAAAACAGGGCCGAGAAAGAAGAAACTAGTCGACATTGAAATAAACTCCCAGAAACTAGGAAATAAAGAGATAACCACGTGTCCGCGTAGCAACGCCAACGCTTATCAGCATTACAAAGCCTGGGCCAGTACTTAAAGCTAGGTCCTCGGGACCTTAGGGTCCTGAAGTACACCTGTCCAAGAGCGAAACCTCCTAAGGAAAGAAATGTGCCTAAAAACTTAAAAAAGACCTTGCCACTTGAGCGCTGTGTTGCAGATCGAACGGAGCGTGAGACCTCTATGGTGTGCAATAAAAGTTACAAAAGGAATCAGTGGACCTGGCAGATGCAAAGTTGCTTCTGCTGTAAAAGAAACATGTTCAGTAAACAAGTTTTATAACAATAGCGTGGTACTCATGTAGCCAAGAACTTCTTTTTCTTACACCCCCCAGGAATTCATTGTTGTCAGGTTGTTTATGTTGCGCGTTCAAGTAGCCTGGTTCGCGTCTCGCGTCCAAGGCTTTCAAAAACGTTCGAAACCGTTGGGAGATTGTACGCGTCTTGAGTACTTTCTACTCTTGTTGTGTTATATTCTTATAGCAGCAATAGTTCTTCCGTGGTTTTTAAAGTTTTGTAGAGCGTCATGAAAATTCAAAAACCTTTTTTATTTTTATATCTTTCCGTTATAGTCGTAACAATTGTGTTTTTATAACGCGTATAAAGGACACAAAAAACATGCGTTGGCACTTAAAAGGGGTTTTATAACAATGCGAAACGCCAGATGAGGTGGTTAAGGTGTCTTGTTTATGCCTTATTACTGTTTATTTCTTTTTTGGTACTTTTTCATGGAGATGAGTTTCAGAAACACTTCCGTCATACATGTGGTTAAGTGTTCCGCGCCGATGAACGTTCATTGCCTTTTTGTGTATAATACGCTTTTTGACTGTGTAAAGGTTTTCATTGTTCAGTTGTTGCGGTTATCACAACTGTTGTGTATAAATAGACTCCTATTCATGGTTGCCATTCTTGCACATCACACAAAACCATAATCCTGTTGTTGCACGGTCAGCAATCAAGCTTTCATTGTTGCTGATGTTGCGCTAATGCAACCGAAACGTTATTGTTTTGTCTCTTTTGGAAGAAGGTCAGAAAGGAGATTAACCCTTGATTCCCCGAAGTCCTGCGTCGTAGACAAAATAGAAAAATAACCATAAATATATCAAGGCAGCAGAAAAAAAGAGAAAACAATAAAGATCGTGTAAACAAAAGAGTAGATTAAAGTCAGAAAAACAACATAAAAAATCAAGTATTCTTGATTGCGTTGTCTCAATGCAAAGTTAAGACCAAGTGCAGCTTGGCAACAGAAATGTTTGTCTTTGGGAAGAAAATCTCTCGTGATGCGAAGTTTTCATTGTTGTCGGATGGGAGATTTCTTGTTTCCCACCACTTCAAAAGGGATTTAAAAGTCAAAGGAATCAAGTGTGACGCTGGCTGCGTCAAAGCATTAACAGTGTTGCTAAGTTTTTACCAGCAAGCTCCGTGTCTTTACAACGTTTCAACTTTTTTTGCGTCTTTTTATACGCTTATATATGTGTGTGTATGGTGTGGTGTTATGTGTGTGCTTTATGCATAGTAGGAGGCTTGTATGATTCTCACATCGTAATGCCTAGTCATAAATTTCTCGCCAGGGGGAGAAATTTATGCTGCTCCGTCTCAGATTTCGTTGCACCATAGTTCGCCCTCATAAAACGCTTAAAACTGATTTTGCTTGAGAATAAAAAAATAGTGAAAAATTCGAGGTCATTGGAAGGAGCTTATGTTTCGAATGCTGAAAGAAGGAGAAATAAATTGCAGTGGAAGAAAAAGGATTGCGTAGGTGCTGCACGATTTTGTATCTGGCTCACTACTTTGTGCCGTTAATCGCGTTTACAGACTTACTGGATTTCACCCATGGTATTGTTACGTGAAAATCGGCACGCTGCTTCCTTTTTAGTACCAAAGGGGGTGTATGAGATCACCACCAAGTCACTTATGTATAGGCCTACACTGGCCTATACTACAGATGCTGTTGGGTGATATGCTGCTAGTCTGTCAAAGCAGAAAGTCGTCATGAAATAATGAGCGGCTCAAAAGCCATATAGGCCTACTCATCCTCAGCAAATGGTTGTCGATAAGATATGGAGTTACACACTTCTGAATCCGGTGCCTATTACTGGTCCGGGATGTGACTTGCTCTGTTACAAACTATACAGAATTAGTCCACTATTTAGGGCCGTAGCCAGGATTTTGGTTCGGAGTGTGTTATCCATGTACAATTTTTGTGGACATTTGGTAGTCGCCTATGCTCACAGTTATAAAAATTACATTTCGAGGGTGTTAAAACCTCCTAACCCACCCGCTGGGTACGGGAGTGCCACTATCCTCCACTATTTTACTTACGTATTTACTTACTTACCTGTCTCTTATCTCAACAGTGTAGCGAGCAGTCAGCCACCTATGGAACCTAAAAATAAATAATTACTGTGGAAGAAATAGGATCTTGAATTGTTCGAGAGGGTAGTCTAGGGTTTAAGAAAGGGAAAATTTTGGATTCTAGACGCAACAATGCTTCTCAATGTGTGCGCAGTTATATGCTAACCTCTTGTGCTTTCAATGAAACTCATTAGTCACGCGTCCAACTTAACGAAGCTTGAGTCATTATTCATTCTTAGGTTTCACTGTCTATAAGCTTCTCTACCAAACACCCTTCTTACCCTTCTCCAAACCCTCTTGTAGCGTTTCTGGGCTGATTTCGAAATTCGACAACATAATAAGAAGATAATTCCCCAACTCCATCTCGCTAATCCGGGACTGAAACCTTACTAAAAACTTTCACACTTGCCCACGTGTCAGAAACATGGCCTCTTCCCTAACAAATAGTTCACCCTGTAGAAGGGGTTTTACCAGGCTAAAACTCCTTACATAGGATGTATGGCGGAAGAATGCCATGGTTGATTATAATGAGCAGTGTGATACGCGAGTTTTGGAGTGAATTCAACCATGGATTCAACCCAATCACGCCGAGGGAGTTAATTAAACAAGGAAAGGGTGGAATTCTCAGTACATATCACGTGCTAATTTAGTTCACTATTGTGTGCTGAGTTTCTGTAGTTTTCCAGGCGCGTAAACACGTAATGCAAGCGAAAAGCGTTATCAACAGTGAAAACCTTGCGAGCAGAAGTTTTCACTGTTGAGCAGGTCGGAGATTGCACGTGCACTGGGGAAATCGAACGTTTTCGCCAAGCTGCGTTGTAGAAGCGAGAACGGGTGCTTAATGCAGGGAATCGAATTTTTTTCCGTCTGCGGTGCGGTGAAGAAGGAAGGTTCTCGACGGTTAGCTAAGCGAACGTTTTGACTTTACAAGGAAGATTTTCTTTGTTGAGAATGGTTGAGACACGAAGGGTTGATTCAAACTTTGTTTGCATTGCTTGAATGACCACCGCGTGAGACGGAAGTAAAACATTTTAAGGAATTTTTTTCCTAAATTTTTAATTTTGGTGTTTAAGTGTTAAGTAAGTGCTGTGAAGAGGTTGAAGTTGTTTCTAATGCAAGGCAATTTTTCTCAAGTATATCGAGGTTTTGGTGGGTTGAAATCACGCATATAAAAGAATTTAGCCCTGTGGGGAGATTGAAAAAAGAGACCTTGTTAACGCAGTGTATAAGAAATCCCGCATTGGCAAACGGTGCTACATTCTTGTAGCAATGGGATGGCATCTCCGCTTCGCCTAATGAGATGTCAAACGACGCATCTTGCGGTGACACCTTTCGCGCACTAAATTTGGCCTCCTCCCGGCAACCTAATTCTCGTTTCTTCCTTCAAGGAGTTTTATTGAATTTATGCAGCTTTGAACGTCGCATACCATTAGCTAGACAAACTACAGACTTCTCAAAAATATGTGTGGCAGAAAAAGTTAAACAACGAATGCGCTGACTAGCTAGCCTCAATCTATTTTAAACTTTAAACGAATCGAAATAACTTGAAAGTAATTCCGTCAAACAAATTTAAAATAATTTTCGAACGTAAGTGTATTGCTATATTGAAAGGGAATTGTATTTCACAGTGTTGCAGTTCTACGAAGTGTTGCAGTCACGTTACCTTGAAGGTCACATCTCCGAACAATGTAGAAATATCGAGTGAGAGCATCTGCACATCCCCTGAACAAATATGATTATATACACAGAAACTTCCACATAAACAATTGCAATATCCTTTAGGATAATCTTAATAAAACAGAGTAGCGTGCTGCTCTACTGAGATTACTGTATTACACCATAAATAACACCAAATAAACATACAGACAAAATACACTAAAATACTTAACGTTTTGCCATAACGAACCTCTTAGTAAAACAGGAAAATTATCGGTACAAACAAAGCGCTTTACATCCCTTTTTTCTGTACAGTTTCACAGTTTTGAACTTTTCGTTGCACCGTAACATTACAGTAATTATTTATAGCATCAAGGCTCTTTATAGCGTAATTCCATACAAACATACTTTCAGCTCCCATTTGCGACGTTCATAAATCAAAGAACTATAGCTTGGAAGACATTAAAAAGATTTCTTTTGCATGTTTTCTTAAATGTGAACCGTGAACTACGTCAAACTGCTAACAAATTATACAAACTCTTGAACATTGTATTAAACTCTTAAACATTCCAACATGATCTCTTAAGCGTTCTTAACTTATTTCTATCGAAATAGGCTTATTGCCTTATTATTACACGATCACACTATCTTTTGCCCATAACTCCTAGGTTCTTACCCACGGGGGTTAACATAGTGTGAACACATTGCTTGGATCTATTAACTCTCCCCTTACCCACCAAACCCCTGTATCGTCATTTGAGCCTCTTAATCTCCCCTTACTCATTTTTTCTCCCGTTTAACCCTTTTTGCTATGTGAACACGGCAGAAAAACGAAAATAAGGCGCAATACATCCCCCCCCCCCTCCCAACACAACACTTCGTCCCTAGTCTCTCATCTACGTGTACGGTACAGTAGGGTTTTAGGTATATTCTTGCCACTTGATAGGCATAATACAGCGGCAAAAACCTTTGACACCCCTTCTTCCCCCTTTGGAAACGTAATGCTTCGGTACCAACGCGGAGTATATACCTATCAAGAGGTCACGCGACCTTTCTCTCGTTTTTACCCTAACACAGAAACCCCCCCAAATTTTCTCCTTTACCCTCAACAAAAGTCTGATATTGCAAAGGCTTCCAATTTCTGCTGATAGCTCTGGCGCCAGGGGGACTTTCTTTCCCCTATTTTCCTATTGTATAACATACTTAAACTATAGAAACTCTCTTTCGGATTTTTTCTTTCGTTCAAACTCTTTTGATCCGAACGTCTCCCTAAGTGATGACACTAAAACGCAGTGTACTAAAAATTCTCTTTTATCCTTCTTTATATCTTGGGAATCAAGTCACTCTAATCTCGATATGGCAGTTTTACCCCGCAGTAACATAAAGTACACAAACGGTAGGTCGGAATATGGTTTTTCATTTGGGAGGTCAGTTCTTTTAAACGACCATTAAGTGAATCAATCAAAGGAAAAACCTCAAGACTCACTCGTGTAAACTCCCAAGGAGTGGGTAAGGCCGAAAGTCCCCCCCCCCCCACCTTAAAAGGGGATTGAACTTGAACAGGAAGAAGCTTGGAAAAGTAAAAGTTGGTTCCGAGGGGCTCTGTACCCAGAAAGAAGCCTGGAAGCGACAGATAACGGCCCCTACTCGAAAAGAGACCCTGGCTATTAAGGTCGTTTCCACAATTGGTTTTACGTTCACAAGATGACGGACAACAAGACTGACTCACCCAACCCATTTTCCGTACTGAGCATTGCCCGTATTTTCCCCAGTTTAAATATGGTTGGTGAGCATCGAACTTTTGATTGAAGTTTGCAACTTTCAAATGTTTGTATAATGCCCAAAGTATAACAGAGGACACTGTAGGCATATTCGTTTATAGCATGTCAGAACCACGACGACCGGATTCGGAAGTGCCAACCCTGCACTTCTGAATTCATAAAATGCATATACGAACTTAGTCTTGGACACTTACTGTCCACGTAGCACAAGCAAGTCTATATGACATCTATAAGATGTTTAGGTGTCGCTAAAGATAAACAAAATGCATTTAAAAGACATGAAGACGTGTACTACTATAGTCGCGAGGAGTACAGTTGCGCTGCGCCCACTTCCTTCATTAAGGCTTCGGTGCATCTAAGGCACTTATGGGCGAATAACACAGGAAGCCATATCACAAAATTCTCACTGTATTTCAGAAAAACTATCCGACAGTAATGTTAAGGACTATTAAATATATACATCTCGCACATGTTTTTTCGAAATATTGCTTAATAAATTTGGGAAATAGGACTAGGTTTTCAAATTTTTCGGAAAAATAGGGTCGAAAATTGAGCCGTGACTTTTAAAACTTGGTCCCGTTGCAAAAGTTCATAAGCTACCATTCGTACAGTAACGGACTTTTTGAAGTCCAACGCAGAGACGTAACATAGGAAGTTGAACCGCGGATCGCTAATGAATTTATTTCCCTTCTCCCCTCAATTACTTGCCTACGTTGCTAAGAGTCTCGCTTTGGAACACTGGCTGCGTCATTACCGCTCTATCCTTTTGAAATCCGCCACGCCATCAAATTAAAAATCGGTAAGGCTCATTAACACCACACCAAGACCATGCCGACGTTCGTTCTAACCGTAATGATTTACCAAATGGAAACTTGTAGCCAAAAAGGGGAGAAAGGCTCCACGTCCCTCGCAAAAGCCTTCACTTGAGTTCGGGGTGTATACACCCGCCGCCAAAGTTTCCTTCTCCCAACCCTGCGAAATGCTTGTAAAGCTCAAACGCCTACAACATTTCTGTTTCTCGTTTCTGGGCCTTCAAATCCCCTTTCTCCACCCCTACGCTACTGCTACAAACGTTTGTATGATGATCTTTGACCTCGCGAGTCCATAACACAGCCCCATGTCGGCAGGTCGGCACCTCCAAAAAGTGTGGGGCGCACTTCAAAGGCACAAAAAGCCGACAGCCGGCCTCCATCAACGGTAAGGAACAAACCCGCCCCGAGGGCGTCGCGACGCTGGTACAACACACATCAATCCCCAACCCTTTGAGCCCATTTTGAAGATAGGGTACAAGATTAACGAAAGACGGTGAAATGTTTCAAAACGAGGCATGGAAACAATGCTGGCTCAGGTTAGTGTTTGCGATAGGTGTGCTGCAGCGGGTTAGGGATTGTTAAGGACTCTCCAATCGTTCTAGCTTCAAGTTTAGGTAGGCAGAACTACCTTTCACCCGAAAAACGGGTGTTTTAGGTAATGTTAAGGTTGGCTATATAGTATATGTGCTGTATTAGGTTAGGGTTAATGAATGCAGGGAAATAGCTAGTAGGCATGAAAACAATGTGTTTTGGGTAAGGTTAGGGTTTGCTTCACAGGTGCTGTAGCGGGCTAGGGTTTGGACGTATGTTAAAAGCGCGGTATTGTGACGTTTTCGGTTGGGTACACTGTATCAGACGCGGAAAGAAAGCGTTTTGGGTGAGGTTGGGGTTTGCTATAGGAGTGCTGTGTCGGGTTAGGGTTTGTAACAGAGGCCAACATTGTGTGTTTAGTGTTTCAGAGGGTGTGTTGAAACTTTTGAGGGGTTTAACGCGAAAAAAGTGCGTCTTTCTTTCGTACAGAGTCGTTTTCTAAGTGAAAGTTTTCCTTGGACACGCCCCGCAAAGTAGGCGTAAGTAAGTGATTAAGGCTTGTGAGCGTGTAAAAGTTAGTGAAGAAAACTAGTTCGCATTGCGGGTAAAATTTATGGCTGCGGAGGCGAGAGCTCATATCTGCCTGCATCAGGCGCCATAAATTCTCTCACACACTTAACAGCTTTTGCCTTCTGTTCTCTGCTATTTCCACTCCATAAGCCTTCTCTTGTCATCTTCACACGCCTCGCCAACCCCTTCTCCGCACAACACACACGCAAAAGTTCCAAGCGTTTTCTGGAGATCAGCGACGCAGCTGAAGAAATTATGCGCGATTAGAAGTACTCGACTGGCTGGAGATAAAAAAGCGGGAAAATGTAGCTTCAGACTTTGCCGCCCTAAGCTAACAGCCCTTGAGATATCCAATAGATTCCAGGCAAATTCCTAACACAAAGTAGCTCGGTGAATTCGAGGAGCGAAGAGATACAATCTAGCAGCATAATACGCCCATTAATCGAACGTCGTGACTATCGGTGACAGATCATAACACTGTGTGCACGAAGTTAGACAAAAAAAGTAACGAAACCAAAATGTTCAAACCAGTATAAAAAAAAGGAGTTGTTTTGATAGTTAGACTTAAGAAATGAGATACAGTATACACCAACAGCTGCAATTCACAGTACCTGTTTTTATTAGGCTTTCCTATACATGAGAAGCACTGTACTGGACGACTTGTTTAGTTGTATGTTAGTAGCTAACTGGGACATTAGTATTGAATTTTACATGGTAGACGTACCAGTTTTTTATGGACGTAGCGGATTTTCGAGCGCTGGATATCAGTGCCGCACGCAAGAATGAATACTGTGTTACTTTTACGTTGTAGAGATCTTGGATGATACATGACGTCACTTGGTGTAGCCGTCATCGCTAAAACGTTTGATTTATAAGATTAAAGTACAGCTTGGTAAAAGCATGCCGCGTCCTAGGCACGCTGGCTTGCGTAACGAGTGGCTCCACCGCTATGCCTGGCGTGCCCGCGACTACGTGGCACTTGTGACGCGTTGTTTGCAGTTTTCTGCACGTAAATGCAACAAAAACACCTTCAAATCATCGCGGTTGATTTTATTTTGAGTTATCCGACAACGACAAGTGCCTGATCAAGAAAGTTTCATTGTGTAATCGGTTAAAAGAGTACAAATGAGTTTGAAAGCTCGGAAAGTTTGAAAGTGTAAATTAACTTAGAAAATTCGAGCTAAAACTCCATGAAGATTAATGTTCGCTTTTAAGCGATGATACATCATCACGCCAAGTGTTGCATTATCCCAAGCTTGTGGAATCCCGCTTGGGATAATTGACGCTCTACTGTACTGACTTACTGTCTGATTCGATAACCATGTGGCTTCGTATCTGAGGCAGTTAGTCGGAAAACGACACGAAAAACGCTACTTTGCATATCTACCTCCTTTCCTAAAGAAAAAAAAAAGTCTCGGAATGTTAAAGATTTGTATATACGAATACCCACGACGAACCTAAAACCGGTTCAAAACCTCCGAGATCGGCACGTTTTAAAAAGAAAACCTCTCCAAAAGCAACAATTTTCCTCTCTCTGCTTTCCCTTCTTAGGTGTGTATATACAACTTAACCCATAGAAAACTCCCCCGACAGCGTTTGCATTTCATATTTACTAAACGGAATTGTTGTTGTTGTGTTGGCCTGGTCCAAAAACGAACCTTTTCGGTCGGACCAACTGGCATATATGCTCGCGTATAGTGTATAACAATAGCTGTATGGTGCTTTATGCCAGACACGCACAAAACCATCAACACATCAGCAAAGCAACCCTCTCTTGTTCCATGTTCCCTTCCACGTCATAAAAACCTCAACATTATCATACCGCATAATACATTCGACATTTTCAAAAAAAAGAAAAGAAAACATCTTTTCCGACCTGAAATTTTCTGTACTGCTTCAAAACCTCCCAACCGGAGTTTTTGCAGCCATGTTAACTCTTTTCTCTGTTATTAGCGTATTGTAAACCTTTTATACACACTTTGACGCCACAACTGACGCCATTGAAGTCTGTTTTTCAAGTGTAACGCGTATTTTGTTTTCCATGTAATTTTTTGTTTTTGTGAACACCGTTTGATATGTTAATGTCTTTCCGTTCTTAACGTCGGCATGATTTACCTTCGGAAAAGTTATGTTACGTGACATTTTAAGTCAGGTTATGTAAATCTAAGCTTTAAAAGCTCATGTTTTAAATTAATTTAGGCTGAATAGGGCTAGGTTAGGTCGGACTCAGGTTAATTAAGGCTAGTTTAAGTTAAGTTAGGCCAAATTTAACTTCGTTTAGGCTTACCTGGGCTAGTTTAGGCTGCAATGAAGTTATTTAAGTTTAGTTGAAGTTAATTTAGCCCGTATGTTAGTTAGTTTAGGGAAGCTTAGGCTAGTTTAGGCCAAGTTAAGTTACTTTTAGGTAAATTATGCGCTTTCAGGAAAAGTTTGGCAATTTGTCGTTGGAGAATTCGAGTTGCTCGTATTTAAATGCAATTTTGCTGCGGTTGTATTTCGTGTTTAGCATTGGACATGCTTTAGGTCTACGGTTGTCTGAAATTTCAGTAGCGTCTATAACGCATTGCACCTACCGTAAAGCCAAGTTTTCTCATGTTCATTTGCGCGGTGGTTCAAGTGTGCGGGCGATTATTCGGTTAGCCAAGCACGTAGAGCGAGTTTTAAAGTGGCTCTACTTACGATCAGTCAAGATTATGAAATTTCAGTTAAGAAAATTTCTTATCGTTTCCAAAAACCACTTGATGCGTTAGAAAGCGCTTTCAAGTGTTATTTTCCTTTTCTTTATTTTTGATTTTTTCATTTGATTCGAAGGTTTATCAAGTTTAAAGCTTACCTCTTATGATCGTACTCGAAAGCGTTTCTGGCACTTTTTCTCGGTTCAAAAGCAAAGCAGTCAAGGCTCGAGAGATTTAGCACGGTTTGGAAAACCGCCAAAAATGCGTTGAGGAGAGCTGACATGGTTACGCGTGAAACTCCTTAATAAGACATGACACGATTGCTCCTGCCTCTTTTGTTAGCCTCTTCACAACCAACTGCCACTTCTCCCCATGTCCCTTCAGATAGTGCACGAACTCGGTTATAACGAAATTCCCAAAAAGGCACGTGAAAACACGAAAAATCCAAACTTTTGGTAAAGTTGTCCAGAAAAAAGGGGTACGCTCTGATACATTATCAGCATATCACGCGTACCAGTTTTTTATTGATATTGCGCGAACACAGCAAATTTCGTACTCTGAAACTAGCATTCATTGTTGCTGTGCTCCTTACTGTACTAGAATACCCTTGCGCTGTAGCGAATCTATTTAGAACAGGAAAATTTTTCGATATAACCAGAGTTCGTTATATCAGTCGCTATTTTAAAACTACGAAACCCTCACATTCCGCTCACAATGTCCTCAGTTCGCTATAGGAGTCGGTATAACGAGCTTTCACTACATTTTCTCTAGCAAAGTACCAAGCACTGTGTTTTAACAATGAAAAGTGGCCTAACGTCTCAAAAGGATAGATGTATGTAAAAAAAAGTGGCACGGTGATATGCGTAAACGCCATAGGAGCGTGCCACTTTATTGTGGGCATGTTCCCTTTTCCGTATATTGGCCAAGTCCAGAGAAGCTAATTTGTGCCGCAACAATTCCCTTGCAAATTCCTGAATCAATGAGCTATGTCAAGTTGAAAAGGCAAGGAAGAGGGGACGGGTTAGGACGGTGGTTAAAGGAGGGTCAGAAATGGTTCCTATGGGCCTGTAGTCCCCCCCCCCCNCCCCCCCCCCCCCCCGCCCTCCGTCTTTATTACCAAACAAGATTGTAATCCTAATGAGTTCGACAACCAGAAACGCAGATGTGCTCAGGCAAAACAGATGAACCACACCAAATATTTGTCATGACTGGAACAGAAAGCGAATTTCAAACCTAACCCTTATCCTCGCATTTCACTTTGCACCCTTGTGTACGGATGGGTACACACAGAATTGTCTCTGAAAAGTTTGCTCGCACAGACAGCAAATAGACGTTGAGTTTTGCATCCTTGAAAGATGGCAATCTTTCGCGTGTGGTCGACTGTACGGAATGTGGTGACATGATGGCTGGCCAGGGCTAACGTATGAAAACGCTAGTAAGGCCACTTATACTGATAATAAAGCCCTACAGGATGCTTAACGCAGAAATCTTGATCTTGTCATATGGGATTATCCCTTCAAGTTGTTAGGGGTGCCCCTGGCTTTCGTCACAGCGAGACGTTGTTGACCGTCACCGTGTAGTGTTTGCGCTGTTGTGTGAAAGGGGGCAGATTTTCGTTTTGAGCATCTGTGGCGTGTCTCTGTAAAGCGTAACGTGTCGTAATATTGCGGAAAGTGATTTTGTGCAATTTGTGCGATTTTCGGACTAGATATGCGATGTTTTGTTTATAGTGGTTCATAGGTTTAACGTGTGGTTTATATATGTAATATGTAGTTCGTAGATGCTAAGTGTGGTCCCTAGTTGCTACATTTTCGTAGTTCGTTTAATGAAAAAACGTTTTCGGTGTTGTAGAAGTTTCGAGTCGAGGAGAAATTATTGTGAGAAAACTTGACAAAACTCGTATGGCTTATTGTACGTAAACGAGCAAATATTGCGGTATAGGCAAGTTTAAGCTTGGTAACAGCCAAAGGGGTTCGAACGTTCAGATTCACATAAAAGACAATACGACGTTTTCAGAGACGACGACACTTTGCCTTAAATGTGAGTCAGGCTTAAATAAATTTTCAAAGAGTCAACGTTCCCGTTTCATTGAACAAGCCTGGACAGGAGAGAGGTTAAATGATAAAAGCTAACGCGTTGGTTTTAAGAAAGGCTATGTCAGACAAGTGAGGGTGTTTTTGAACAGTTTAGGATTTGATACCGAAGAGAGAAAAACTTGAAAAAATGGCTGCAAAAATGAAATTGCAAAATTTTTAAAAATCTGGCCTTGTGATAGGTGTTTGTGATAGTTCAACCATGTTTACTGGTGTGCGGTTTGGTAGAAAGACAACTAAAAAGACGTATGTCAAGGAAAAGTACCATGATGTGAGTTGTTGGCTGATTATTCTTTACGACTTTGTTTCAAGAGAAAACTAATTTTTTAAAGAAAAAATTACTTTTGCTGCAGTCGTGCCGATTAGGGAAAGTGAGCAATTTGCGCATATGTGTCAAGTGGTCTAAACTCCGAAGTCTAGCTGTAAACCGTGGTTTATGAAGGAAGGAATCCTCGCTTTGTGCTTCATGTGTAGTGTTACTTTTTTAAAAGAATCTTATGTAACGTAGTGTACATATTCCGTATCGTGTTACCATTTTAGTACATCACCTGTGTTACATTTCTGCCGTGTGTTTTAGGTAATGTCAAACTCATTTCCATATATATTTTTTTTCCATTCCTTAGGTCAACGGCGTTGACGTGTCCACCTTGTCGACTGAAGAGGCTTCGTTAGCATTTCAAAACGCAGCTGAGCCCATCGTGGTACAAGTCTTGCGTCGTTCCTCCAACAATGAAAGTACTCCTAGCAGTCCAGTCTCCTCAGCTGGAGCCCATCTTTCACCCAAAACGTGTCTGGCGGGTGCCAATTGTTGCTTGCACGGCCATGGCAACAACACCTCTTCTACCACCACTACCACAAGCATGTCAACCCAAACCGACTGGACTACCATGGCCGACATGATGACGGATCACGTGGTGGTCGACGATTTGGACCTTTTAGAAGCCATGTACGATCCCCAAGACTCGGATGAACTCTTTGACGAGTTGATGGATCAAGAAATGGAATACGAGGTAAACACCACACGCCCTTTTATGTCCTTTTACAATTCTCGCATTACCGAACATCCAGACCCCAAAGACCCTCAGTCCACCCCGCAGAAAAAAGGGGGGACAAGATTAGGATACCAAATTGTGTTCAACTTCAGGAAATGCGAGCACTCGCCCACAGAGATCCCCAAGGCTTTTCATAACGACTTTTGCAGAGTCTCAGAAAAACCTTTTTTCCGAAGTCAACTGGGCTATGAAGAAGCTCAACCTCAACTCATCCTCACTTTGACTTTTCGGCATAGCAGAGCATCTCGCCAATGAGATTTTAAGAACATAAGACACCAGACACACCTAGAAAAAAAAATAAAGAAAAGAAAGCAAAAAAGTTCAAAACCAAGTTTTGGGTTCCATCTGATTATCCTCATTGGTGGAAAAAAGGCAGTTGTAAGACCGGTAGAAAAAAGTGTCTTTACACTGTAGAACAGAAACAGCTGGACTAACTAAACTGCTTTGGGGCCGCAATAGATTTTTTGAGGTCGTAAATTAAAGGAGACGCTGCTTGATGAAAACGTTGCTCAATCGTCTCCGCAAGTCCGGACACAGACGGCCAACAGATACCGGGGGTACTAGTGTAGTACCAGTTACACGTCCATATGGCTGACATAATGCGGGTGCTTGTAAGAGAAGACGAAAGACGAAGAGAGCAAGAGAGAGTGAAACAGAGCGATGTAAAACGGACCCCCCGAACCAAACTAATTGCTACACTTCAAAAGCTCCCCCAACCATGACTAGACAAACGTTCTATTAAAGCATGAAGTTCTGGTGGAGTTGTCGAGGATTCCGACATCCTCAACAGGCTTTACAGTTTCCAAAGTTGGAAGAACTTTGAAGATGGCTGACTGAAGATATCGTGCGTTAAACCAGACCGTCTGACTCAATATTTTTAAATGTTCGAAAACTTTCGTGTGACGTAACAGGAAGCTAAGAAGATGGCTTAATTGCAACAATGAAATTGTCAGTTGTGAAGTAGTACCTGTTTTACATGACTGCTTTTTAGGCCGACTTTTGTTTCAGTCGTATCTTACAAGTCAGTGCGAAACTCAGCAACAATAAAAGTAGTAACATTAATTAATTGCAACAATGAAAGCCTATGCAGCAATGAAAGACTTAAACGTAATATCTTTTTATAGTTCGTTTTTATCTTTCATAGTCCCAGCCACAAATGTGGCTGGGACTATGAAAGATAAAAACATCTTGCAACAATTAAAACATTGTTGTTAAAAAGTTAAAAAAGATAATTGTATACGTTCATAATAAGTTTAACTTAAAATTGTGTAGTTTTTTAAAGACGTAACTACGCATTTTGCGTATCTCGCCTGTTAGTACGATGCGAAATGACGTCATGGCAAAAGTATTCGCAAGATTGTATCACTTTTAAAGTAAATTTTTTGCTGAACAACGCCTGGGAATTTTGGCTTTAAAAGTTTTTACGTCGTTCACGACGCACTGGTCAGCGTAACGGTGCAAAAAAGTTCGATTTTGTCCCTCGATTAGCACCCGCGTCCCGACCTGTTCACCGAAGGAAACGTCTGCTCAAAGCCAGGCGAGAGGGAAAACGTTCGAACCTGCCAATCCAACTAGGGATATCCCCGCTCGCTTCAACACTGAAAATTGTCCTACGTTGCACCGCTTTGCCGTTATGTCCATAAAAATGTTGTACATTAGTATAGGTTTTTCCCATAGGGCTGTACCGTTTTTATAGTGCACCTTTTCAGAATGAACGAGTGCTTTGAGCATGAAATTTACACATAAAAATGTGTTACAAAGCTATAGGCTTTTTGCAGATATAGATATATCGTTTTGTACCAGTTTTTATTAACTTCTTGGATTCTACTCCTTTATCATTGCGTAAGAATACAATATTTTTTTTTCTTTTGAACTAGTAATTAAAGTTTCCAGTACAGCCAATATTGATGTATCTTATTTTCTTCAGTATTTTTCTTAAATTGTCAAAACGATTTTTTATGGTTGTGAAAAACAACTCTTTCCACTCGCAAAACAAGTTTTCGAGTTTAATAAGGCAAAAATGAATGTGACGAAACCGCCACTGTCGCAACAATGAGGCAGGGTGACAACAAGGGAAGAGGGTGTGAGGGTTGCTTTCACACGTCAAAGAAGGGAAAATGTCACAAATGCGAAAGGTATGAGTTAAGGGTGTGTCAATCTTGTCGAAACTGTCGCAAACAACGTGTCACTTTGCATCTTCATATATGTGTGAAGGCGTGTGCCTACGTGTCACCCCTCACTTCCCTGTTTCCTCACATATGCATTTTCCTACTTTGACCAACATTGTAATCTACAGCCAAAATATCTAACTTTTCGCTCTAAAAACCCAAGTTAATCAAGAAAGCTATAAGCTATAACACGGGAAAAAGGTCGGAGTTCAATAGGTAATATTGAATATGAGCATTTCAGGGGTAAAAGCCTCCGGCTGTGCTGTGACGGTACTAACAGAATGGTGCGTATATCTGCTGTCTTTTTTTCGTAAAAAATGAAGTTTTTATCTGTCATAGTTGATTTACGGCAGCGAAACGCCGAAGACACTAAAAATGTGTAAGAAAACGGGTTTGTACAAAATAAGTACATTTAATTAATTGTTGCAAAGAAACGTATCAAATGACACGTTTCTTTTATGTTGTGTTATATGGTCCAGTCTTCGCTGAATCGAACGACACCTAAATTGTTGCCTTGAGATTGGTAGTTGAGGAGCAGTAAATTGCGCATACCGGTTCAAAGTTAGCCCAACTTTTATGGAAAAATTTTAGCACACTTGTGATCGAAATCGGAGGGGCAAGTTTCAAGGGGCGCCTACTTGCAAACACATGACTAGCTATGCAAATTTCTCCATTTCCCTAAGCAAAGAAAACTTCCTTTGCATTAACCAACAAACCCTCCACCCCTCCAACCAACTTCCTAATCCTATCTACATGTAAAATACCCTAAAGCCAAGAAGGAAAGTTTACGTCTCTACATTTCGAATGCCTAACCCAGTTTTACCATTCTAACTCAATTATTCGGAACCAAGACACGTGTTTACATCTCTCTAGAGAAAAACATCGTGTAGACCCATGCATACATACGCCTTGCTGTAAAGTGGTATAAAACAGGCTTTTAAGTAACGGTGCTGGGTTAGGTTAGCGTTTTTTGGCCATCTCTTGTGACGGCTTAGGGTCTAACAGCTAGTGGAAGTTGGACTGTTAGGTGAGTAACAAGAAATCGACTTTGTGTAATCCGTGTTGGACTAGGCTAAGATTGCATATAGCCGAAAGCCAACCCGTCTTGGCCAGGTTAGGGAAATTATAACCGGTTAGGTTTCGTAAACTTGCTGAGTTTCGACTTGTCGATTTTATAAGAATTAGAGTTAACCTTATGGGTGCTGGGTAAGGTTAGGCTTTGCTTACCGTATGCTGTGTCTGGTTAGAATTTCTTGTGGAAAAATGAGTTGTTAGCCTCGTAGAATGTTGGAGTGTTTTTCTGGAGGGTGGCAGCACGTGGACTGATTTCCGGTCTCCCGTAGCGGGACTTCGTCTTAAGTTACCCAAACCTACACTTGACTAAACCCTTTTCTGGGACATTTCGTCAAATTGTGAAGTTATCGTAAATCAATGTAGAAGAGTTTGCAGAGTGAAGTAAAGCATTGCGTAATACAGTTGTGTGGAAAGGACTCCAATCGTCACTTCGTACAATGGAAACAGGCTTAGATGGGCCATCTTTGGGGCTTTACTCGTATTACTGCCATCCCATTCGCCCTGAGGGCACGACAAGTAGCCAAGACCTCCCAAGACGGAAATTTCTCGTGTTTTGGATAGCCAAGTACTCTAATGTTTGTAAGTGTAATCCTGAAGTCACGCACAGCACGCACCAACACCACGGAAGCCACATGGCGTCAACAGTGAAAAACGAGAAGCTTTCGTACACCGAAATTCGACACTCTAAAAATTAAAGTTAAATAACCTCAAATCTAGTACATGATTTCCACCGAAATTTGAACTTCAAAGTCATTGAACAATGAAGGAATTCACGTTTGAAATCGTCAACAATGCAAATCACACCTTAGTAACACCGACGGTGCTTGGATTGGCAACAATGCGAAACCCAATGATCCACAGAAATTAGTGTCGCGTAATACGTCCAACAATAGAAAACGCTGCGCAATAATCTTTCTCGCGCTAAGATTCGCAACAATGGAAACTAAGGCCTTTCCAAATCCCTCAGCAATGGAACCCTCGTTGAAGGAGACCCGTTGTTGCTTTACAAAAGAGAAGCTAGGCAGTAATCTTTGTTGCGTTACAAGTCACAACAATGAAATACTGAAGAATGTTCAAGTTGGTTAACAAAAAAAGTCCATTTTCAACAATTGCGTCCAACGCAACAGTAAAATCATCAGTGATTCCTTTCAACTCGTTCATGAGTTCGATGCACACGAGCAGAACAGAAGCTCTTTTGATTGTTAACGCATTCCTTTGATGCGTATAATGAAAAAATAAGAAAAAGCTTTGGAATTACACGCTCGTGTGCAACAGCCCTGACATTTAAAACTCGTCTACTTTGCCGCCACCGTTTTCTTTCTTTTTTTTTCTTTTTTCTCTCTCACTGTCTTGCTGCTGATCTCTTCGTTTAACTCTGTGAAATTTCAAAAAGCCGAAAACAAGAAAGAGAGACGCACATTCAGCTTGGTGGCTCTCAAAATAACCCCGCAACGCGTGAGAAAATGACAAGCCTCGTAACTAAATGTTGACGGGCGTGTTCATCTTCACAGATGCTCGGCATGCTTACACTTTCTTTTAAAATTTCTCTTGTCGTTTTAAAGATAATGGAAATAAGAAATCACCTTTTTGTGTCATCTGTGTGTGTGAATTCAGTACATTCTCACTCGTCCAACATGTCTTTTTTGTTCGTATTTTCCCCTCAGTTTTACGTTTAGTTAATTTTTAAGTTTTATTTTATTTCAAATTAATTTTCGCGTATTTTGATGTTTTTCCACCGTTGAGATATTTTAGTTGATACTTTTTTATTGCTTTCTTAGATTCTATTTTTTGCTAACTTGTGTGCCACTATATTCTACAAATTTTACTTTTTACTGCATTTTCTTTATCAATCTTATTTTTCTGTATCAAAATAGTCGGCTTTTGCTTTCTTATTTATTTCTTTTTCTCTCGCGTCCTTTTTGGTTTTTGCGTTGGTGTTAATGCTAGTTTACTAAAGGGATTAGCTCCTAGTATGTACTGAAGGACTGTAACATAGGACACTACGGGATTGTAAAGTGATCCGGGTAGAAGTCGAACGCACCCAACACTTTTCTCGCCCGCCAGAAAGAAACAGAAAGAATAACAAATAGAAAAAGAAGTTGGAGAAAAAAGTTTGAAATGAAATAGTGACGTGTCTGTACTGGGGTGGGTCTTGTCTTGTGCGTGCATAAATAATGGATGATGGGTGCCCTTTTTGCCATATGTCCTCCATGCCTCGTTAGGTTGTCCAAGAAAAAGTTGCCGTGAAACGCACCACCCCTCGTCTCATTTTTCAGTGGCCCACGCTACACGAAATGAATCGCTTCATAACGTGGCAAATGTACGACATCACTACTAGGAGTCGGAAACTTCAACGGAATCTAGCAATAAATCCCATAAATGGCACTGGTTTACATATATTTATAGTAACTGTGTGCAGCTATTTTATTGGCTTCTTTTAGGGATGTATGGAGTTTGGAATAGAGAGTGAACGGAACGGTGTAAACGAAAATATTACAATATTGCACTTGAGCTCAGGTTTCAAAATTAACAAGCCATTTCCTCGGAAAAAGCTTTCTTGGCTGCATTCTTAAATAAGAGCGGGAGTTCAACGTAGAAAATTTTTGCAAATTAATCAGCTCTCTTTGTGACATCACCCACCCCGTGTAACTGGGGATTGAGCTTTGGATTGAGTATTGGGGATTGAGGATTGAGTATTTGGGCGCAGTTTTCAAAATTAACTAAGCCGTTTATCGAAAAAAGCTTTTGAAGCAAGATTTGTAAACAGCAGCAAGACTTTACTGTCGAAACGTATTTGTAAAACGTTGAACTGTTTTTGTGAAATTGCCCGTCAAATTTACCCGTGTAACTGGCCTTTTAAGCGCTTTTAGCGCCACGTTTCCAACAGTGAAAGAGCTGACAAGTGTATCCACTAACGCCATCTTTGATTAAGTGTTGTCGTCTTGACCCCAAATAGCTTTCTAGAAGAAACGAAGTTTCTATTTATTTGTTTTACTTATTCTCAACATTTTAGAGTTCTTAATTTACTGCTAAATTGGGTCAAATTTTGTAATAAATCTCCTACGGGGAATTACTTTGCCTTTGAAAGGGGGGCTGAAATATACTTGCCCTAAGGGCAAAAGTGATAAGTCATTCGTCGTGAAGCTTAGGGAAATGGTAACCTCAGCTGTCAGGGAAGAGCTAGATCTTCATCTGAGATAGCGGGGACACGGGAGTGAGTTGTTTGCATGTGCATTTTCGTTTGTGTTGGAAGGAGGGGTGTACACGTACAGTGTGTTAGAGGACAGTATTAGCTAACCGGACTTCCGGACAGAGGGAAGGGAGGAAAGAACGAGTCATTGGGTCAGGAACATGGCAAAGAGCGGGGCAAATGGCTCCATAAACTTTGACTGTTGGGAAGGCTTCCCTAGTAGTCTGAACGAGGCACTGTAAGGAAACGGTAAGGAAGGACGGTTCCTGCGGCGTGGATATCCGTCGCTGTCTCGCTGAACGAGTGAAAACGTTGCAAGCGGTTCCATGAGAGCTTCGGAACACGCGCATGAGTTGACGTAAAGGGAACAATGAAAACTTACTCAATCTTATTCGAAAGTATGGCCAAGCGAGGCGAGATACCACAAACGTGCGAGCAATCGCTAGGCAAAACATCGTGAAGTGAGTCCGGTTATCGCGAATCGAGTTGAGTCACCGTTAGTCGATTCCTTGCAAAGGGAGATCATTTTAACGTTGAGTATATCGTTAAGCAAGTACCAAGCATCGTTAAACGAGTCTTGTTAAGTAAGCTCATCTTATTCTTCCACTAACGCACAAGCGGAGCGAAAGACGGCGTAGGGAGGTCGTAAAAATGCGTGTCCCAGAAAAGGGCCCAATTTAACGCTCCATAAAACGCAAAGGATTCTTGTGCTGGTTTTCGAAACCATTTCTCCAACTCGCTTTCAAGCATTTTCTGCCCTTACCAGTTCCAGTTGCCCTAACAAGCAACGACATGTTTGCACGACAGTTATTTCCACCACCCCTTTCCTTACCCTTTGCTAACCCTTCCAACCTTTTACACGAAAGTCTTCCAATTGTTTTAAAACTATACTGCAACCATTTCATGCCGTTTTACCACAAAAAGGCACCAAAATACCCTAACCTATCTTAAAACTATCCGAAAGAACGACAAGCTTACCTAACTTAGCACAGGTTTGCTTAAACTTAAATTTGATATAACCTTAACTTAATTCTTGCGTCAAGTTTAACTGAACCAACTTAAACCTAATCTACCCTAACTTAACTCTTTCAAACCCAGGAAAGTCTTTTAACTGTTCTAAAATTTTACTAAAACCATATCAATGCCATTTTAACGCAAGAAAAGGGGAAGAAAACTTTGCAAGACACTCGACTCGCAAGTCATACCTCAAGAGCCACTTAGTTCATAGAAGGAGCACCATTTTAGCGAGACTAAACATAGGATTCATCCAGACTCTTAAAAAACGCCCTCAAAATAGATTCCTCTCAAGAAAGTGTCTAAAAACTGCACAAAAGAGAGAAAAGCTGAACTTAACAACCTGAAAATATAAAACTAAACGTGAAATAAAAATGGAGAAAATGAACTTATGATACAAGAGCAATAAACGTCAAACGCTTGCAGTGGATTTTTTAAGTATAGCAATTAAAGTATAAATAATTTTCAAAAAGTGGTAGAATATCAAAACTTACCGAAATATACATTTCTAATACAACAAAAACGAACTGACGATTATTACAGTTTAAAAGTTATTTTGGTTTCCATGTCTCAAAATGGGCTATAATTGTTTCTCACGGGGGGGGGGGGGTTTAGAGGGTGGGTGTTGGCCTTGTATTGCTTATATTGGGTGTATAAAGTTAGAACTTGTAGGTTGGAGCGCTATACAGCTTTGCTTTCATCAAGACACCAACAGCACAAGACGCTCATGACGCCAAAAGGCGTCGTTGGCGTCTTGTTTATAAACACTACCTCCCTTCTCACTCTACAATGTGTATGTGTAATGCCTCTTCTTTAAAACACCCGTGCTCTAGTGGGGTGGATGGGTGAACTCACCCCTCCTTAGGGTCTTGAACTTATAACAGAACGAGACCCTAGAAAAGTTTACAGTGGACACGAGCTGAGCATAACTCGGCACTGTTCACATGTTCAGACCTCCTTGCGCATTTATTTGCCTTGTTCCAACCCCGTGACCCTCCTCTTTCTCGCTAAAATTTTCGCTTCCTGTCGCGATAAACCAACTTGAATAGCTAAAAGTAGCGTTACATGCGCTGTTGTGGGCCAAAAAGAGCCTTAAAGCGACGTTCACATGGGAAAGACAGCGTGATGTAACAATGAATTTCCCCTTTGCGAACGCACCGTAAGCTAGTCTGCAAAGTGAATTTTCGCGTTGCGTAAACTACGATGCGTCCCCTGAAGGAGACTGAGGGGTTACATTTTCATTATTAAAATTCTACCAGTGCCATCTACCGGGCAGGATGGGAAGCTGTAGACACGCTGTTCGAGGCAACGTGAGACGAGCTGTATGCAAAACTTTTTTTTTTTTAAAAAAAAAAAAGAAGAAGACAGTTTCCGTAAGCTTTCTCTGCTACCAATTTTTGAGTCTTCGTAGTAAGTAAACACAGGAGTATTCAACATGCGGGCGCGTGGCCTTCTACGCTTCTTGGCTCTGTATACTAGTTTAAAACACAATTTTATTATCTTTGTGTCTAACAATTCGTCACGGCAGCCAAAGAATTGGAGTTCGACTGCTGGGAGACAATAACCAACTCTCGATTTTAAGCTTCATTAACCGAAGCGTGCAACGGCACGGTTTAAGCCTGAAGCGTAGCTTGGCGCGTCCACATGGCTGGCGCGCGCATCGCAACAGTGGAAATTGTTGGCCCACACCACGCTAGCGTTCACGTTAAGCTGAAACTTGTGATTAAGGCAGTACTTTAACACAAGGTTTAACAGACCTTTTGTTGCTTGTTGAACTTATTTGGGAAAAGATGTTCTAAAAGTTTGTGTTTGCATTTGGGGGTTTGTTCCCTTTTTGACAGGAAGTCCGACTGGTGCGAGACAATAATCAAGCCAAGCTGGGGCTCACCTTGTGCTACACCATCAACTGCGTTTCTTCTGACTCCCCTCTGCTGCTAAATACAGACAACAACGGGACGGACCCTGTTCCCACTAACACTGCAACGAAAGCTGGGATTGAACGGTCAGGCAACTCGCCTAACAATGAAAGCCCTTCAAGGCTCACCGAGGCCGAGAAAGGACGGCAAACCGAAAGAACCGCGGTGGAAACCGGGGAAGGAGAAGACGAAGAAGCGGTAGATGATGAAGACGTGTACATCAAAGAAATCGCTCCTGATTCAGTCGCAGCCATAGATGGAAGACTGAAAGCCGGGGATCAAATCTTACAGGTATAAAAAGGCAGCCTTTGAATAGCATTTGTCGAGTACCTTGACTAACTTATTTAATTGGAATTTAATCTGAACTAACTCGAATTTTGACCTAACTTAACTCAAGTTTTCCTAAACTAACTCACATTGACTAAACTAACCAATTTTGTGAAGATTTGCAGTAGATTTCTCCTCAGAGTCGCGTCTTTTCTCGAAATTTCTTGCAGTGAAGTGTACTTAAGCCTTTAAAGAAACCTTTTGATCCCATTTCACAGATCGACGGCGAAGACGTGCGGAATCGAGCCACGGCTGAGCGTCTTTTCGCCGCTGCTCGCTCGGAGATCCTTTTACTGGTTTCACGACCTCATCAATCAGTAAGTAAACTTTTGAAAGAAAGAGACGGAGAGAGAGGCTGATTCCTAATTTCCTGTCTTGGCTGGGCGCATTTCTAAACTATTCCGACAACCTTACTTTGGGTTTACCGTTTCACTTGGGGTTTTGTGTGTTCTATAGCCTCATCCTTTGGAAGCAGCTTTGCCTGGCGGAGCGGAAGATGAAGAAGATTTATATTTCGCTGAGGTACTGTCTACGTTTACTTTCTCTACTCTTTCCTGCCCTTTCATGTTTGTTTATGACGGAGAATACAAATCTTGCACACAAGGAGCTATTTCAACGTATATGACAAACTCGACTCACAGAAACATAGCTTAAAAATGTTTTACTTTACAAAAAATGTCCTTAGGGGCAAATTGTCACACTTTGCTTTTCATCTGTAAGTAAGAAAAGAACACTAAATAAAAACGTCAAAAATACAAATAAGTGAAAAATAAGATGCTCAAGAAAGTCAAAATAATCGTGAATTCCTTCGAAATGCAAGTACGAAGTTTTGTAACAAATACTTAAGTTAATTTAAGACAGATGTAAATTAGTCTAGTCTTAATTAGGTTATTTTCCTGCAAACTTTGAGTTCAGGGAAAATAAAGTTAGATTTAGTCATTATCGAGTCGCCCTATGTTAATTGAAGTTAAGCTAATGCATATTTAAGTAAGCTTAAGTGAATCTGAGATAAGCGAGTTCAGGTCAAGGTCAGTTTGGGTTCAAAAAGGTTAGGTTACGCTAGAGTTAAGTTAAGATATTTTAGACTAAGTGAAGACAAAATGTGTCAGATTACATTAGTTTACGCATAATTAGTTACTTTTGATCGTGTTCCAGCTAGTTTAGGTAAAAGTAAGTCTTCGTTGTTTATACATTGTGAAGAATTCATTGTTGCTCTATTTTTCATACTTTTTCGGTTGAGTAGCGTTGTTGTCATTGAGTTCCGAGATGGCAGAACATGACAGGCACTAAATGCAAGATTTTTAACATTTCAATCCATCATTTCGCCTTTTCAAGCTTTCGAATCGATTACAGAAACATTTGTTATGAAAAATCTGGTTTTGATTATAGAAATCTCCCTTGGATCTTGCGGAAGATCTCGGTGTGATGGAGAGCGAATCGCACAAAGATAGTGGCTTTGGTACTGGCAGTTTGCCACAGGAAGAAGCCTCCGGTGCAAGCGAAGGAGACGATACCGGCGAGAAAGAAATGTAAGCAATTACTTTCACCATTACTTAGTACCAGAAATTCCCTTTGTATTCATCCTTTATTTATATGTATTATTTGCATTTGTGTTTCACAAATGAGTGACCGTCGTTGAAAATGATCGTTTTTTTTGTGTTGCAGTATGTCCCAATTTATTTCTGTTTATTTTCATGTTTTTAAAGTATTTTTCCATGTTTTACTAGCTCCACGCAAACCGGTACAGATAAGCACACCATCTGTGAGGCCAACCCAGAACTCGATGCAACGCGTCCCGAAAGCGTTCTAAGCCTCGACACCGAGTTATACATGCTCAACAAGAAGATGCACGATATTCAGCTAGAGTGCGAAAACATGATGGCGGCACGTCAAAATCAACAACAGGAGCGACGCTCACCCCCTCTACCGACTGAACTGCTCTCTCCTCCCTCCAGTCCCGAAAAGAAGCCCAGTGCCTGGGGCGAATCGGAAACCGAGCACATTTACGAGACAATTCACGAGTTAACAGAAGAATCCGACGAGCCGATTTACTCAACGCCGTACGAAGTTCAAATTGCCCGCCAGAGGGCTCTGCAACGTCAGCAGCAGCTCCTCCTAGCGAACCTAAACAGCACCAACGCTTCCAGAACGTCTGTAGCCATGAAAACACGAACCATCGAGCCGAAGAAATTTACATTAGATAAGAAATTGTCACGTGGTGGTTTTGAAAAAATGGACAAAACGCAAGATGTCGAGCACTGGATTCGCCATGCCACCGTTAACCCGCAACCCTGCGATCTGACCGCCACCAAAGGTCTGAAAACGAAACCCGAAGATTTAGTCAAGCAAGTGTCGGTAGCACCGACCTCGCCGGTAAAGAACTGTACTGGCAAAAGTTCTGGCTCAAAGTCCAATACTAACGAACGCAGCTGGAAAGGAACGAATTCGACCAAAATTAGCAGCTCGACCTCTAGCAGCGATTCCCAGTACAGAGTGACAGGTTTAATGGGGATGAACACGGAGGTACCGAAAGTGGCGCCCCCAGCCTCCAAGGGGCGTAAACATGGCTCAAAAGGATCGGCAAGCTCCGGATCAGGTGAAGATCGCGACAGTTCGTCGGCATATAACACCGGTACGGGTGAATCTTTCCGTAGTGGACAAGTGATGGCGCCGAGTTTCGAGGAGCCACCTAGGGGCGTTTATGACAATTTGGCATGTGGTCAATGCGAGAGTAATAACAAAGATTGGAGGCAGTCGAATCTTTCATTGTCAGTGAGCTTGGGCGGGAAATCGGAACAAGCGGGCAAATTGTTTGCCAATTTCCAATTAAATACCGAAACATCATCTAGTGAAAACTGCTTTAAGTGCGAGCCTCAGATCAACCGCGTGCCCCGGTTCGTGGACAGAAAGGCATCGACGCCCCGGGTGGCCAACAACGGAACTGTCTCCGATTCTATGGAACGTAACCGCAATTACGTTACCATGTTACCAGCACACACCATGTACACCAATGCCGAGAATTTACAACAAACCATATGGCTGCAGCAACAGTTGTTCAAACAAACCTTACAGCAACAATCTAGTCAAGATGTAGGTAACAATAAAGCCCACCGTAATGGTCGACACGCTCCATTATCGATGGATACCATTATTGAAGATGCTGCAGCTATGATTCCACCACCTCCAGGGGCGCCACCTAGGTCGTTGAAACACAACATGTTCCCGAAACTCAACTTTAGTCACTATCAGTACGTCAGCACGCCCACAGAGGGCGTCCAGACGCCGCTGGTCGACAAGAAGGGCAACTTTGTGGGGTATGTGAATGGGGGTTATCCGTTGACGGTGAACGGAGCGGCGGAGGACTCGCCCTTGGGCATGGAGTGGAAGGTCAAGAAGAGGACGGATGGAACCAGGTATATTACGAGAAAGCCGGCGAGGACGCGGGTTTTGAGGGACAGAGCACTGCAGATTAATGAAGAACGCGCGGGAGTCACCACCGATGATGACGCCATGTCAGAAATGAAGGTAATCTCTGAACTTTGTTAAATTTGTGTTGTGTAGGCACGCGTGCTTCATCGACAGCTAAGAATAGTGTTGTTGAGGTTGGAGGATGTGGAGATTCGTGTTTCGTATTAATCCATACACTAATTTTTGGACCAAGACAGTGTAAGAACGAGGATAAATGATGCTAAGGGCATTTGGAGGTTTAAATAAGCCTCGTGTAGGAAAATGCATACATTTTGTTGTGGAAAGTGTTCACTTCGATTCAAAATGTCAACTTCAGGATTCTGTAGTTGTTTAAGTAATAATAGTGCATTTTGTGTCAGTAGTTTTAGTTTGTAAGCCTAAATTGATGTCTTGGCTGCTGCTCAGTTCATTACTTCCGATATCAGTAAGGCATATCAGTGTTATCAGGTAGAGTGTGTCAATGTTACTTGGTGCACCCGGAGTAGTTTTTCTAGTGTTGAACGTGTTATGGCACTTGAGTAGCGTTTTCAATGCTTTTTTGTTTGTGTTCGCAGACTGGGCGATATTGGAGCAAAGACGAGAAGAAGCAGCACCTGGAGAAAGCGCGAGAACGCAGAAAACGCCAAGAAGAGATCATTCGCGCCAAAATGCGTGGCTCCTATTCTTACAATCCCAACGAACCACAAGCAAGTACCGCGCCGCGGAATATCAACATAGTGGAACTGAGCCACCGCAAGATGGCAGCTATAGCCCGGCAGCGACGTGATAACCAAATTGATGATTTTACGACGGTGCAAGAAATGTTGGTCCATGGAAACCGTGTCGGACAAGGCCTTTTGTCCGTAACCACGGTTTAAATAGGTTTTTGTATGCACATGGTGAGAACGTCGAAGAAAATCCATAGGGTGTGTATATAGGGTGTGAAACCAAACAAGGGTGTGAAATGTATGGCAATATCCTTATTAAAGTCAAATGTATAGACACAAGAACATGTAATCTTATGCAAAGTTTTGGAAGCTTAGTTTGAGGTTTTTATTTCCTTTGCAAATGTGGTATATAACTTGTCAGTGATGCCAAAAGCTTTGGGGAAATTCCCTCGCAATTTGTGGCAAATGCTGCGATGTGGGAGTTTTGTTGTAATATGGGACTTTCAAAGCAAAAGGGCAGCCAGATATATTCGATGTAAACTTGTCCATGAAATAAAAAGTCTACCGGATGTTTTATTTTTTGTATTAATTTTATAATACTGTATTTGTATTATTTTTGTGGTATGTTTGTGACGTGTTTTTGTGTCCTGTTCCATTTTTAGTTCATTTGTTTCGGAAATACGTGTATATAGTCACAACACGCGGAATATCCCAATTGTCACGGTCAAGCTTTCTGTTTGACACGCGTAGTTTTCTTCTAAAACAAAATTTGCAGAAGTAATCTTTACCATCGTAGCTCTAGAATAGTATCGTACCGGAAGGTGCCCGCGACGTAGTTACTACTTTTACAGCGACTTTATTGCTATATCGTAAAAGGAAGTTACAACAACCACATCCAGGAATAAAAGTAATCCGCGGAATTATGACGCCTTTTCGAACATCCCGTGTGGCTGCTACTTCCCCTGATATCCAATACTTAAGTCGACGTTCCGCACTCACAGAGTTCAGAGTGGTTTTGGTACTATTCCGAAGCTTCAGCAGTGTTTTCTCGCTCTGTCCGATACAATGGAAGAACCCACCACGCCAGTGTTGGAGTTGAGCGAGGAAAACCTTCGAAAAGACGCTGTATTCGATAAAATTGCCAATTACGCAACCCAAACCGACAACTGCCAGGGGGTAAGAAACTGCAGGTCTCGAGTTTGTAACCTTGTATCACTCTGAAAAAAATGTTTTTTGTTGTTTACCAGACTCCTGCAGGAACCGACGCCGCCAGTTGTACGGTAAGATTGTAGTATATGACTATCTGACTAAGTTTAAAAGCTAACATTCCTTGTTTCGGCTTTTATTTACAGCGACCAACATCAGGACCTCAGGTTCCAAAGAGTACTTGTCCAAATAACGGCGACCTCAGAGATCAGAACGGCATTTGTCGTAAACCCTTTATGAAACCAAAACCTAACAGGAAGAAATCGAACGAAACAGGAAATTGATCCTTGTATTAAAAACTAGTTTTCCTTGCAAGTGTTACCGACACTCGACATTCCATTGTCTGCACTATTGCCATTCTGTAATTTTTCACGCAGAAATAAATCTAAAATGCTTACTATAGCTGAAGAAATATATTTGCTGACAGAAAGACACTGAAACTTAGTACATTTCGAATAAAGTTTCACGAATTCTTCAACTGCTCTTTCATCAGTCGTTCTACGGTTAACGGCTTGAAGTTTCAATCAACTGAGCGCTTTCTTACCTTTCACGCTCAAAACCTTTAAAGTTTCAGTAAAAAGTACGAAAACTCTAGGACTTCTCATGCTTTTTCACGAGAAAAGCAACAACACACTGAACCAGACGCCGTAACTGCTCACTTTTCCGGCTGATTCCGCGGAAAATCTCCAAACCGGAATATTTTTCATGAATTTATGCCGCTATCAGACAACCTAAGCCATGTGAGCGTTTGCATCACTAATAGCTCGCTGCCGTGCTATAAAGCCTGGATACGCTGGAAGTCAACCCTATAAAATGGCGTACAAACTTCAGAAAGATGCCAAAACGCAACAACATTCATCTCAATTAATTCGCTAAGAATCCTGAGTATTACCAGTAATAACAACTCAATCATTAATCTCGACTAATAAGAAAAACCGTCCTTTTAAAGACCCAACAGAAATCTTTTATGGCTCGCCATACTAGGCTACATAGATGACGAATAAGCTCCAACATGATTTCGTTATTAAAGGGGAGGCACGGACAAATTGGAAGTTTTCAGGGGGGAAATGAACAGCCAATGAAAATAGTATTACCAAATAAACACCCTAATGAAGACTCCACTTGCGAAAACAAGCTTGCGTGTCGATGAAAAAGGACTCGCGAAAATCCTTTTTCAATGGAAAATGACATGGAAAATAATTACTGAATTAAAAACAATGGCCGGCCGTTTTTGTGCTAAATTGGACAATACTCATAAAGGAAACCACGCAGAGGGACTTTCTGAGGGATAATCATTCCAACATTCACTCCTGAACTGATTTTTTGCTTCCTTACCACAAATTCAAGAAAAAAAATCAAAGCGAAAGAAAAAATCGAAAGTAAGTTACAAGATATTTTCTAAAAATTAAAAAAATCCACTTTTCTGCCAATTACTGCGCTTGCAATGGCAATGCAACCCCTGAAAACGAAACTGAAAAACACTTTTTCCTTTGGAGTGTCAAATATACAAATCATAGTAAAGTGTCGGATTTTTGGATCTTCCTAATAAATGTAATCAATAATAAGCCATGCAACTCATATTTCTTTCCTTTCAGCAGCAAAGTAGCAGCAGGAGCAACAGCACAAAAGTTATATGGAACTGAAACAGGAAAAAAGAGACAACGAAATAATAGAATAAAAATAATGAAAATAACTAACTAGCTACACGTGGTGTATTTCTTCGTTATAGAAAACTGGGGAAAAGGAAGAGACCAAAAGTAGACGAAAAAACAAAAGAAATTCTTAATAAAGAAGAAATGTAAATTGGTGAGGTGCCGACTCTTTTTTTAGCGTGTTAATTTCTTTTTTTTTACAACAAATCGCACTTTCCCTTTTTCTTCTTCTTGACCTGTGAAAAGACAAAAAAAGCAAAATTCAATTAATACAATTAAACATTTCAAGACAAATATTTCGAACATTTCAAGACAAGCTTCCAAATAAAAAATAAATAAAACTATTTTATAAATGAATAATTTTTTATATATTATAAAAAAGTACAAGTTTTTTCTTCTATGAGTAATACTGCAGTTATTAATTATTGGAAACATTTTAGATTATATGGCAGTTATTTAAATATCGCATAATAGATGTAACTTAGATTAGTTATAACCTTGACCGCAAAATGCGTAGAAAAAATACTGCCAATTAAATTCCGAGACAAACACCCATTAGCTTCTAGTGTCGTTACTTTTGGGCCAGTGCCAGTAAATGCCAGAAGAACACGAAATTCAAGAGCAAAAGACTAAAATGTACGAATGTTGCTAAAAAATCCAAGAAAAATCAGTCAAATAAAAAAAAAGAAAAAACTAAAAAATGCAACAAAAAATTCACACTAAAATATTTAGACTAAAAATTAAATTTTAGATCTTAATGTTAAATGTTACTATCTACCAATAAGGATAAAATCCAAAACTAACGCTAAAGTGCTGACAAAAACCCGCGAAGTGTAAAAAAGCTGTTGAATGACTCCAAAATAACGAAAAATTGACGTAAATTAACGATAAAAATGAAAAAAGTTACTTTCGCAAAGAAAAAACTAAAACTAATCTGAAAACTATTCTAAATTTACGGAAATTAAAGATAAGGCTACTAAAGTAAAAGTAAAAAAATAAAAGCTGAAAGCACAGGCGTGAAAATCGAATTTGTAGAGAAAATGTGAGGAATTCACCAAAGTTTACTCAAAACTCGAAAATTCACTAAATTATTCGCCAAAACTCTTTACAACGTTAAGAAATTATTAGAAAATCGACAGAAGTTAAAAATTAGAAAGAATTATTAGAATTCTCTATGCATTTCACTCAAAATTTAAAAAGTAACTACAATTATTGAAAATTACACAAATTTCCCAGCTAAAACGCATTTAAGTGCAAACAAAAAGCCGTGAAAGTTCACAATATACGAAAAATAACGATAAAGAATTTATAGGTGTTAAAACTAACGTAGATTAATTAAAACTTAACGAACGCACACAAGTTCTATAAACGTTAGCAAAATTTTTAGTTGAATACGAAAATATTGCTGAAGTGAGTTCAAACTGGATCCGTAGAAACTATCAGAATTTAATCTGAAGTACACAGAAACACGGAAAGTAATGAATACAGAAACTTTACTGTCGTCAGAAATGCTAATATTACCAATACTTGCCGCAACTGAAGACAAAACGCAAAGAAATCAGTAAAATGAAACGAACTTGCACTAAAGCTTTTGAAATTTCGTACAATGATATAAAAAACTAATGTACGTAAGTGCTTAACTATGTTAGGAAGATATTAAATGATACACAATAAACTACCAATATTAGCAAAACCTAAATGTACGAAAAAACGGAATATCAGTAAAGTGAGACAAATCCTATCACACTACTGAAATTGACCTATTTAATACGTAAATACCAAAATGTAATATTAAAACTTAACTTGGTCAGAAATACAAAAACTACCAACATTTGCCAAAAGTACAAGTAAAACACACAAAAATCTTCGAGCAATACACTAAAATTCTAGTAACAGTACCAAAACTCACTGAATTGCTACAAAATACTAAAATGTAACGATTGTAAACTCTTTACTGTCTGAAATACAAACGCCTTCCAGAAATACAGAAACCTAAAGTTCGCTAAAGTTATGAGTAAACACAAAGCAGTTTCGGTAAAACTAGTCTAAATTCTAGTAAAACTAACACTCACTCGAATATTTAAACACGCACTATAAACAACGTAAAAATACTATAAAGAAATACAAAAAAATATAAACCTCTACCAAAAATTTTAAGTACAAAGTAAACGGAAACAAACCTCGTTAAAGTGAGTTAAAATTCTACCGAAACAATCAAATTTCTGTTACTAAAAACTATCGAAACAAACACTAACATTGTCACAGACATACCAAAAAGTAGTGAAATTAATGTTACATTAGAAATACCAAAAGTACCAAAATCTTCACAAAAGAGCGGAAAACAAACCAAATCTCGCTATTTAAAAAAAAAATCCAGTAAAACTATCAAACATACGTCCGAGTTTCCAAAAAAGGCCACAAACTAAAAAACTAAATAAATAGAATAAGTGAAAAATAAACTAAATAAATAAAACAAATACAAAAAAACACTAATAAAAAATACGGAAATTACGAATTAAATTATGACTTACGATTTATGATTAGTTTTACGAAAAACTGTAAGCTAAATACACCAATCTTTTTGTATAATCAGTTAAATTCAGAAAAACATTACAATATTCATAAAGAACAACTCAATTTTTATCAGAATCACCAAAAATTTCGACCACTTCGCTGAATTACCTGAAACTAAATGGCTGCATTCCTAACTTACTGTATTTCTACGTAAATTCAATTTTAGCTGATAGCTTTACATAACTTCAGCGATATTTTCGTACTCGGGTAATTTTTGCTTATATTAATAGAATGCTTGTGCTCTCTCCTAATAGTTTAGTCGACTTTGGCTAGTCTTCAACATTCTAATGAATATATAACCATTTGTTTTCTTAATTAGCTACACTTTTAAAGTGCTACTAATTAAATGCTTTTATACTACGAATATTATCACTTAATTAACTCTAAATTCCAAACATTTCTCTCAAAATCTCTTCTAAATTCCGAAAGATCCTTAAACATAACTCAAAACCGCAAATGATCCCTGTGGTCCAAAAACAGGTTAAATTCTTCTGAAAAGTGCACCAAAGCATATATACTTGTAATGCCGCCCGAGTAGCCGTCTCAAACACTTCACGTACACCCTCCTTGCTCTTGGCTGAACACTCCAGGTACGCAAAAGCGTTGATTTTCTCAGCCATGGCTCTGCCCTCCTCAGGTTTCACCGGCTCTTGCTTCATTTTGGCCAATTCCTTAATCGTCGCTGGATCATTGCGCAAATCCTAACGCAAGAAACATCGTCATTAATACAACTTGTCTTCAAATGTTCAATTTTTTCTTAATTTCACGCCTTTTTACCTCGAAATACCACCTAAATACTCAAATTTTGGTCCAAAAACACGAATTATTTAATTATTCCTGACAGTTTTGGTTAATATTAATTTTCACGTCTTATTTTTTATTGATATTCTTTAATATCTTACTTTACTTATTTTTCCAATACATTTTTATATAAAAATATCTTATTTTTACGTCCTATTTTTTTTAATATCTTACTTTATTATTTTCTATGCATTTCTCACTAACTTACGCTTGTGTCGCGTTTTTCGTTTTAATTATTCGGATTATTTCGCTTTTCAGCGCTAAGTAGGTTAGTTTCGGCTGCAAAGAAGGTTAAGTTAGCGAATTAGGACTATTCGAGTACTTTTTTGTTGCCAACCAAGATGATGGGCACGTTGGGGCAGAAATGTTTGACTTCGGGTGTCCACTTCTCCGGGATATTCTCCAAAGAATCGGGCGAATCGACGGAGAAGCACATGAGGATGACGTCCGTGTCCGGGTAGGACAAAGGTCTGAGTCGGTCGTAATCTTCCTGGCCGGCTGTATCCCATAACGCCAATTCCACTTGTTTGCTATCGACTTCAATATCAGCCACGTAATTCTCAAAAACAGTTGGCACGTAAACTTCCGGGAATTGGTCCTTAGAGAAGACGATCAAGAGGCAGGTCTTACCACAAGCACCGTCACCAACGATCACCAACTTCTTGCGGATGGCTGCCATGCCTGCAACAATGAAAAAATGAACTGAAACCCACTTTTAACCATATTAACTATTAAAATCACGTAATTAAATACAGTTAGTGGTTCTAAGCGGCTGTAAAAGCGGGTTAGAGACACTGAAGAAGGTAACTCAACAAGTGAAGCCCCTCCAGGGTTAACACTGACTCATGTTTAACGCTGAGTCAGGCGTTAGGCCCTTGAAACTGCGTTTCGAAACGGGGGTTTATCGATTTTGAGGGTTTAAAATGCTAAATTGTGGTTAGTTTAGGGTAAATAAGGGTAATAAAGGTAGGAGAAGATTAGGGTAGAAGTTTGAAGGTTAAGTTAGGGGTGCCCTTTGTTCTATTAGAGTTGAGAGGGGAGTATGGGTCATGGCGTCTGCAACGCACCCAGTTTTAGCACTTGATAAACACGCTATTTTCGGTGATATACGGCGTTTTAGGGCAAAGACACTGAGTTCAAAAGCTAGAAGAGGTAAAAAGATGGTTAAAAAGTTTAACTTTGCTTACTTGAGGATTAAATACGAGCCTTTATTAATTTCCGAACTTTTATTATTCACCGGATGCCACTGCCAACAGCCAACACCCCTACCGGCTACTAAAGCCACCTAGCGGCGTGACGTCACGGCCAAGATAAATAGCTGCAACTCAAAGCCAAATGCCCGTTCCCATGACACTTTCCCCCGCCTTCCCTGTGTTGCAAGAGGCTACAGACCGGGACAGCTTTCTTTTTCTTTCTCCCTGGTCTGCCAACAACTGTTCCTCAGCTTAAAATGTGCTGATGAGGACAAAATTTGGTAGAGGAAAGAAAACGAACAAAGTACAGAAAAGATGTCCGTTAGGAAACACTGGTTGCAAGAGGAAGTTTCGGAATTTTTGTTTCCTGTGAGTTTCTTAGGGATGCAAAGCATTGAAAATATTCGTAAAAAATATTTATGAGACACTTTTAGGATTTAAAATATTAAGGGTAAGCATGGGACTTTTTTTAGAGTGGAAAGAAGACAATCTTTTTTTCAAGGCAAGACACGATTGGATTAATACAAACTATTTAGAAAGTAAATAAATTGAAGCATGTAAGGTAATTAATTAGGTTACGATTCGTATCAAGGTCTTGTAATCTTTGACGGGTTTTCGAGAAGAAATGACGTCATGTTAAATCGTCGGTTTGGATAAAAAGATGGCGGCAAGGGAGGTTTGATAAGATCTTAAGGATTTTTATATCAGGAGTAAAGCACGTGTTTAGATATTTTGACCTGTATAGGCATGGACAACCATAACAGCTTAGATATCTCGAATTTTCGGTAAAGAAGTTCATAAGAACTTGACATAATTCTTAAAGGAAAACGACCTGATTTTTTTTTTATTTATTTTAAAGCCGAGAGTTTGTTTACAGTAAGCTTTGACATAATGCTGTTTTTTTAAAGCTCTTAGTAAGGTTAAGGAATCAGTTAAGAAGTTAAGGACTATTTTAAATTTCTAGAATAACGCTACTTGAACTAACGGTTATTTTTCCCGCCAAAGCGCCACCACTTCAACGCAATAGTGGAAAATCGCAATGTTTTCGGGAAATAACGGTGTTGTAGAAGGTTTTATGATTGTCTAGAGCACTTTAAACGTATAGAACTTCAGGAATGTTATGCAGTGTAAAATAATCAATTAGAATTAAGAAATGAAGACGTAAAACTGGATTTTTTTTAGGAAAATCTGTGAAAAATCATGAAAAATACTGCGAAAGTAAATAAATACATAATAAGTAGCACGCGTCCGCTGTTGTTGTAGAAAATAACACTCTACGGCAAAAAAATACACTAAAATACGCACTGAAAATCTGTTAAAGACTAAAATGTACATGTTTTTCAGAATTTGAAGTGTGTAGTTTACCTCCATTTTGGCTCCCGAAGCCGAAACTTCGGAAAACACTTAACCGAGGCATCGATACGGTTATACGATCCATTGACTCAACTTTATATTGTCACATAAGCGAAAATGTTTGCGTTTTTATCGCTATGGTTCCAGTTTCTTGACTAAGAAAAGCTTTCGAGCCGATTGAAGCTACGCAGTCGTTATTTCGTAAATGGATTAGCATTTCTAAGGCTTCCAGGTTCCTTTATACGAACAAATTTCGAAGCTAATATCCTCAGGGTGTTTTAGTCGACCGGAAATGTGCAACTTTAGTACACTTTGCAATTTTTATTTAGTTAGCTTTAATTTTTGTGAATCTAATAGTCGTTTTACATATAATTTTTTTCTAGGACACAGAATTTTCTTTAAAATAATTATTTCCCTTCCGTTCATAACTCTCATGGCTTCTTTTGCTAAGTGAATTTGGATTGCGTCTTGTTCTACTTTACTTGTATTTTTTTTTTCAAAATCAATGAACTGTTCCTTATTTTTAAAAAAGCTTGGCTCTTAACGGCAGAATATTACACATTTCGCGAGAATTTAAGCTCAAATTCCGAAACCTCATTAAACAAAATAACAAAACTACTAAAAAAATGCTTATTATGACCTGTAAGTATTTCGTATTCATTGTCATTTGCGTCCTAACGTCCTCATTGCTTCCGAGTCTTGCTATACGCGGGAATTCCCCGAACCATTTTTCTCATTACCTAGAAGCCGTGTACCACGAATCCCCCTCCGCTTGTCCGCTTCCTTTTGCTCAACTAACGCGTATAGCAAGTCTTACCAATTCCTGTACACGGAAGAGCCTCGTTACCCGCGAGACACCGAGCTAACTGATCAAACCTCGCCTACTACCGCAATGACGTAGCAATGAATTTTTGGCTTTTCCCGGCCTTGCCAGACGCTTGCCGTTGAGTTGCATGCCGAATCTTCTCGACGCAAGTCCGCCTACAGGAAGCTCCATCCCAGCGATAGTGTCACACAAGTTGCGTGCTGATAGAATAGGGCTTATACACACAACAATGAATTCTGTGATTCTCGCGTGTAAATGTTGAAACTGAATATCTTTACCGAAAAAAAAAACACACTAAATATCTCTACATAAGTAAATCACTTTATAAGAGTGAGAAAATTAATTGTAGGAAAGTGAAAAGTTCAGAAGGACAACAATGAAGACTTCAATTATAATAGGCATCTTTTGTATTGTTAACAAGGCAGTTCATATTTGTCCCTTTTTATTTCATTTTCTTTTCAATGAAGCCAAAAAAAAATCACTTTCTATCTAATTGTAACGTATCTCAAACGCTCGAAAATCACTTTCTTCCCTGCTCATACACCAACAATGAAAATAATTTAAAAAATACAAGAAAGCCAAGAACGACTCGCAATTTTCATTATTGCAAATGAAAGCCATGAACCAAAAATAAACAAGAAAATTTAGTAGGAAAAAAATCATTGTATCGAAAAAAGCGAAATACTTATTTTTCTTCGAAAATTCTGGGATGATTTTGGAGAAGAACACGCGCTTTGTTGCCACAAGCGAAAGAAAGACTTGGATAAATGAAAAGGTTTTCCAGGAGGGGGGGGCGGGGCTAACAAGGTGGCCACGGAAAAGTGTCTAACGAAAAACGGGCGGGACTGGTGACTATCTTTTGAAATATAACCCGCCCAAAAGGAATGCAAACCATACACAAGGGACGACGGTTAAACAACAACGAATTTTATTTGAATTTTCGAAAAGGGCGGGGCCGAAAAAGGAAAATGATAAAAAATAGTACCAAGTCCGCAGACATTTTTTGTTGGTTTTTATGGGGGCTAGGGAGGGTAAAGAGGGATCAAGGGTCAACTATTGTGTTTTGAGCTCTTTAGCGAGGTTAACTTGAACGGCTAATTTGGCCCAGTCAATCTTGCTGCGCGTAATGGGCAGCAAACGACGCAGGGCTTTGAAGGTCGTGTCCGACATGCTCTGGTAGTTGTCGTTCAGCGCCAACTGGTAAGCGTTCTCGGCTTCTTCGATCAAACGCACTAATTCCTTGGCCGTTTCGGACTCGTTCTGTGGAGGAAAATAATAAAAAATAATTACTAAAAATTCTAGAAAAATATGTTTCAATTTGACGTTGAAATTTTGAAATTTAAGAAATTAAGTTCGTTAGGTTTAAGTACGTGTTTTACGTTAAGGTATCACTTAGTCTCTTACATCCGAGTCAAAAAGTGTCGCGTACACTCTAACTCCATATCTTGCACCCGAGTTCTACTTGTCTCTTATATCAAGGACCAGGAAATTGAGTCTCTTACATAAGGGTTCGTTTAGATTTAACTATGTTTTATACGTCGAGGACGGGTTGCCTCTTAAATCTGGGTCCACACAGGTAGTCTTTAATGTGGGTTTAATTGTAATCTCACCGTCAAGATATAGCTGTCTCTTATATTCGGGTCCAACGGTAAGCTCCTTGCATCCGGGTCTAGCAACGTCTTGTACATTAGAATTAAACTTTCGTCTTTTTTCGAGTCTACTGCTTACGTGTGGTCCGAATTCTCTCTTAAATCTGAGTCTAGGCACGTATTTTACACCTAAGTCTAACTAAATTTCTTATATAAGGGTCTACGTTTCTCTTACACCCAGGTTCAACTAGACCTTGCATTCGAACCCTCCTGTTTCCTTTCAAGTCTCTTACACGCGGTAAGTGACTTGGTTATCTTTTTCCTATTTTTTTTTTAATTTAACGTTTAAGTACGTTTTCATTGTTGGTCTGTGTTTTACGATATACTATCTTTTGATAAAACTGGGATTCTTTGAACTATTTTTTTTACATCGTACGCTATTTTACGCCATTTAAAACTTTTGAAAAACATTCGAGTTAATAACGCTCGAAATTAGTTCAAAAGTAGCTTTCGAAGTTACCGTGATGGACAGTGCTTGTCGAACTTCTTTGGAGGACACGAGTTGAACGTTACCATCTTCGTAGTAATGGACTTGCACGCGTAAAGTGCCTTGCAGCTCAGCACTGCCCCCGTTCGGCGAGAAGCTAACACTCCACTGGGACCGCCAACGACCATTCCTGTAATACACAACGAAATATTTTAAATCACGAAAAATACAACACAAATAAACGATCATCTGAAACTTTAATGAAGATTCGATGTACTATCGCAAAATTAATTATACCCAGTAGCTTCACTTTTACAAGAAAAGGAAAAAGTAACGCAAGCTAACGCCAACTGGCACTGAGTAATAATGAAAACCTCCACTGCAAAAACCGTGCGGGTGGAGACTGGATGCGCGCTGTTGGGCGGGTCGAACGTTTTCCCGTTCCCATCGCGGACGGAAGGAACGAAGACTGCTCACATTACGTTGCCTCACACGCCAAGACACGAGGTGCAATCGAACATTTTCGCCAGTGTCACATGAAGGTTCCCCAAAGCAGACGCTAAACTTTTTGGACAACAACTTTCTGGCTCAATCGAACATTTTCTTACTAGAAACCACTATTACTAATTAACGCAAGCTATAATAGTTTTTCTACATTGTAGAGGTTAAGCTTTAGGTAAGTATTAGCTTCATCAACAACCCAAGCTTATGCTAACGGCACTGGGCAATAATGAAATTTTGTAGCTTAACGAATGGCGTGGTGGTATAAACAAGTGAAAATTACAGAAAATTACCCAATAAATACGACGCTTTCTTGTAGAGCTCCAACTACATGCGCAACAACTATAAGTAAGACAGACGGCACTGTTGGGTTATAGCCCCGCCCCTTCGATAAAACTTGTTTCACATGCTCTTTCAGTGGATAAAAACTAGGATACCAACGCGGAATTAAGTTAGAAGAGCCAGTGCGCACTATGTTTTTCAAGCACAGCAAACTGTGTGCTTGAGTAACGAATTTTTTTTTTAAACTTTTTGAAGAAAGTGAACCGCTGTGTTTCAAAGACTCAGTGAACGCCGGCTCTTCCATCTAAATTCGCTGTAAGGCTGCGCTCCCACTGCCTACTTAACACGTGTTAGGTAAGGTTGGGGAAAGCAATTCACGAGGGGTTGCCAAAAAGTATTAACTAACCAGTAGTTTTTGGGCTGAAACTGATGATCTTCGATGCAGCCGACCAACGTGACGTTGTCGTTGCCTCGGCTGTGGCCGAAGACGGAGCACACGCCGTGTCGGTAATGGTTCTCGGCGTATTCGGTCAGCTGCGCTTCCAATGCTTCGCGCCAGGCTTCGGCTGTCGCATCGGGTTCCCAGGCCTGGAAGTCGGTGGCTTCTTTTCTTAGGTGATCGTACTTGAACGACTGCTTGGAACGCGGGTCAAAGTACCGGCCGCCACCCAAGTCATTGTGCTCTGTAATTAGGGCCGGTTTACCCGAATTGGCAATCTTGACCGGGGTCAGTTGATCCTTGTTGTAGGCCGCAAAAGCACCAGCAACGCCTTCTTTCAGCAAAGTATCATTGTTGAGCAAAGCCCGGACATCGGTGAACACTTCATTAAATTCGCCAGGAGGTGCATGGCGAATAAAATCCGACGCTATACGAACCTGTAATGAAACAATTACACTAATTAGCACTGCGTTACGTGAAAGTTGCGAGAATACTTTTTTTTAGAATTTAGGAGAGTACTGTTGTAAGAAATTGGGTATTGAATGTCAGCCACTCCCCAATAATAAACACAATAAATGGAAATAAATTGATTGTTGCACATATTTCCATGAATTTTCTAGAAAACACTTAAATCATAATATAATTACATTTAACTGAACTAAAGTATTTGGAGGAGGGGGTAATCAAATATTTTCAATATCTTACCTTCTCTTGATCTGAAATGGGTTCGTCACCATCAGCCGCCATCTTTGAAAACAACTGGTGTTCGCCTAGCGGAAAAGGGAGTAGGCAGCGAAGGCTGATCGCGGCTTGTATGAATGCTTGGTTAAGGAAATTGATTATCGCGCCTGCGGCAGGAAAGATTATGAGATTAGTGTTCAGAAAATGACAAGATTGTGGAATTTATTGCAGATTATAAGTTTAAAACAGTGTTATTGAGTACTAAACCGTGTTTTAATGTCTATTAAAAATACAGAAACTATGAATAAAACTTACTCTACACCATTTTGCAAAAATATGCGTCAATTTAAAGTTAGTTTCACCATGCTAAATAGACTAGAACTCGTTATTTAATAAAAACAAATTGTTTCATACCATAGTGAGTGTTTAAAAGTACTATAACGAGTTTGTATTTGGTTTCAATCAAATTGCCGCAATGAAAAGCTTGTATGATATCCACGTAATTAGTACAAAGCAAATTAGTCTTAAGCTCAGCAAAATTTTTCAGACAACTTGCAAGTAGTTTCCCGTCAGGACATCCAATGTCAAGGATTAGAGCGACCTTACGGCAAACTATTCAGTTAATTCAAATTATTCACAGAAAAGTGTGTTTTCAAAAGCATTCAAATTAAGCACTCTGTGTTTTTCCCATCGTTTTACGTTACTATGTGACCTTACAAGCATTTCAATAGCTTTTTAAGTAAAACCTTACATGTTTAATGTCACTTATGCTGCACCGTGCTTTTTCATGTGTATTTTTTTAGTCACAACAATAAAATAATCTATCTCCATATTTACCCAACATGCTTCACAGAATTCACAAAAAAGGAGTTATAAATTAAATCCTTTACTAAAAAAGTGTCCCGTTTTCAGAATCGCTATGTCCAGTTTCTCCACAAATTGAAATTTGGTCACCCCAACGTGACGATTGTATGAAGTGCACCCATATTCCTCAAAAGAAAACGTGTAAAGCTGAGTTGAAACGCAGTCTAGAAGTTGTGGTCTTGAATATAGACAGGGCCGGATTAAGTCTTTACGGGCCCCTAGGCTGACGTATCCGCGGCCATTAATGAATGTGTGTTGCTGAGAAAGAGTACTTTTTTGACGGGCCCCGCCACACCACGGGCCCCTAGGCTGCAGCCTACTTAGCCTCTATTATAATCCGGCCCTGAATATAGATTTAAAATCTGTTTGTATACTCTGCTACAACGACATACGATCTATGACAACGATAACAAATCACGGCATCTGTGATATTGGCATCTCTGGTGTATGATCCTTTCATTAGTTAGTTATCTTTCTTTGATTTTTGGTTACTAGCAGCTATAGCTTGCAGCGAGCGTCTTGTTATCATCGTAAACTTCGGTTTACGTCACGAGACGGCGCAAACATCGCGTTACCGAGACAAAAAGTTCGGCATTGCCATAGCGTAGTGCTCTATGGGCATTACAGTAAAAAAAAAAAAAAAAAAAAAAAAAAATGTTTGAAACACTGAGGCATTTTGACAGTAATAAAATGAAGTTCCAGACTAGTCTTTTAGCAGGCTAACAAATTCTTGTACATTTTTTATTCAACGTAAGGGGAATTTATTCAACGTTCTTGCTACAACTACGCATCGTTCGTCATAATGCATCTGTTATGAACATCTATAATACATTCGCAGTGTTTGCCGCTACGGCACTCTATTTACGTTATCGCAGCCTTCTTTAAACAACAAAAGCAACCACAAGAAAATATAAAAAATAAATGAAAAATCATGTGAAAGCTAAGAGTCCTTTAGTTATAAAGGTAAGTCTCTAGCTTCGTTGTCTTGCATTTAATATAATGCAATACACTTTTGTGCCTGAAGAGATTCATCTTTGACATCTGTTTTTCTGAAGTAACTATTGCATTCGTATCGTCATCTTCCTAAGTTTCCTATAACAGGATCTATAAACTGTTCAACGCACCTTATCTTGCCATAACAATGAAAATAAGTCTGTAAACTATTTTAAACGAGGGACGGGACAGTTGACACCTCGGACAAACTGTACATACTCGTACGTAATAAACTACACAAGTTTTGTAACTAGAAAACGGAAAGTTAGGGTCCGAAAGGTATTTTTCTATCAAAGGTACGGAGCAAAGCCTTAGTAGCCCACACGGGGTACTTTATAGCCTATTGCTACAGGATGCTTGCCCGGCCTTATGGCGAAAAGTCTATTTTTTTTTAATTTCTGCAAGGACTTGATTGATAGTTATGAAACTTTGTGCGTACATATGAAATCGGCATAAGCATAAACTTGAATAATTTTGTAATTTTCCACGCAATAGTCTAATTTTGGTATTTTTTTACGAAGGGCCGTAAAACGAAAAATGTACGGGGCGATGAAAACTTTGCTCATCTCTACAGAGTTCATTAAAAGCTCAAATATGCTGAAGTTTTGCATAGCGTTAGCTTTAGTTATGTAGGAGTTCGTGCCACTTATTTCGCTTCCATGTGGTGGAAGGTTTCCAAGATATATGCAAATTAGTGTTTTCCCCATCGTATGGAATAGGGCATAAACGTCTATTGCGTAGCGGCCACAAGAATGAATTTCGCTGTCTCAGTGTCAGGCCACTGCAGAATACAACAATGTACGAATGTCAGGCTGGACTAGAGCACAGCAAGATCAGACATGTCGCTTTTCGTCGAACCCTATTTAGGCAAGTTGCATTGATAACCAGTTAGTTCACAGTTCCATAGTAATTGTGGCGGTTTTTGTTGAAAGCAACTAATGCAGCTGTAAACAGAGTACAAATGTATAGGAACCTTGCTACGTGAAATGCCATGTTGCCTTAATAAGCTTTTCTAAAACATTAATAAGAAATGAAAAATCAAATGTGAAAACGGGGACTGGGGGGCGGCAGCCCCCACATAAAAGAACGCCTAGCACTAAATGAATATAGATACTCGATTGCAGTTCAGTGTGTGACATTTAAATTTTTGGATTTCGACCATAGAAAGTAATTTTGTGAGCTTCACGACCTAAAATGAGAGAGTCGGTGGGTGGTATCCAACCATGAAAATGTACGCGTAGTTCAGTAATGGTTTGTTTATGAATTCCGATACAGTTGTTTGACTAATATATAGTTGTGAAATTTTCAGTTGAATTCTAGTTATAAAGTCAAGCACAATGAAATTCGCGTGTTAGCTGGCGCAGCCTCCTCTTAAACTAACATGCAATTTATATTAAAAATAGTTTATTCGTTCAGTCACAATTAACATAACGTATGCAATGTAATTTCGCGTACTACGTCAATGCCTTCGAAGCCGCGGAAAATTGTGTGGAACATTTTCCAAGATGAGGAGGCGGCAGCCTTCCAACCCCAGCGTCGAAGGTCTAAGCGACTAATGATACCTTCTATAAGTGATTGAATTGATTAGATTGTGTGCTATTTGCCCTAAGTAAAAACTCACAGCTACGCTTTAAGGACACTGTATACCACTATTCCAAGATGAGTAAGTGAAAGGATTAGCTTCAACGAGATTACGTTGTTACTTTGCCCAAGGCTAGCCTGTGGCTATCGCAAACAATAGTTTTCTAATAATGTGTTTGGTACACGTAGTAAGCCAGCTGTATTCTAATGTTTGGTCCACATGGGTCACAGGATTGTCGTAAGTGCTAGGCCTATTCCTGGAGCTCCGCCTGGCGGGTACGTCCGAATTCCAAGGGATTGCTGCGAGCATTACAAGAAAAGATTACCTTTGTGAACACAGCCTAACAGACATGCGGCGCGTGCATTATTTGGGTTAAAAAAAGCTTTTGTGCATAAATATGGTAAAAGAAACGAAGATTGCTACAAGTGCTTCCAGCACCGGTAGCAAATGAACCAAAATAACGGAATAATACAGTCTGCAAAGTACTTTTCTCCTTGACGAACATATTAGTGTTGAGCAAAGCTTTTCCGCATATAATGGCACATATTGTTGGTTCAGTTGTTTCCAGTACTGTAATCTCATTGAACAGGGAGAAAGTTTAACAGGAAAGGAAAGTTCGAAAGACGAAGCGAACTGAGAAGAAACTCCTATAATCGCGTCAACGGGGTTTCAAACGTTTACCCTTTAGGGAAAAGTCCGCCACACTACAGTGGGGTGTTATAATCTGCAGATGAGTTCTACTTTTGTGCAGTATTTCGCGCGTCTTTTCATGGTAAAACTTCCAAGTGTCTTCTAAGTGAAGCATAATATACTAAATGAAAATTGCTTAGGTTTTGTGCCCTTAAAGACTTGTTTCGCGCTTAATAAGTGAACAGGTTGTTAGTTTTGAGATAATGAAACTAATGTTAACGATTGTGTAGAATGTTTAGTGAGGTAATACAACATATGAGCAAAATGCTTTCGAAGTCTCTGTAGTATAAAGTGCATATACAGTGGTGAAATCTTAATAGGATTTCCTTTCACCGCTAAGCTCATGAGTACATAGCCTGAGTAGACCCATTGTGTGCCCCGTGGGCGAGTTCTGAACATCCAGGCAGGCTTTACTGAGTCTGTGTGTAAAAGTTTTAATTTCGCATTAATTCGTCTGTGGCTACCCCCGCAATTCGCCAAATAAATGGTAAAAACAGGGGTGCGATAGTAGTGTCATCTCTGGAACGATCCCAATCTTGGAAAGCGGTATACAGTGGCCTTAAACTTATTATCTCAGCTAATTTTCAACCGTACAGGTGTGCTCATAAAAACCAGCCCCTTTTACCTTATTTCCTATAGCGAATTTGTGGAAAAATTCACGCTTGGCTAGTGACAATGCTCCTCGTTCAACCCCTCTTCCGAACCCTTCTCTACCCTACCGTAATAATTGGCCGCCATCAGTTCTATTGTTTTTCTGGTCGACAAGTCTTTTCCGATTCTCTCTCAACCATTTTTTCTTTTTTTTTTTACGTTTTCCCTTCCTCACCACCCTCACTTGAGATAATCAGCCCAACATAACAACATCCGGGGTATGTTGGCACGCGCCAGTAAACCTTCTAAACCCCCTGCGTGTGTGTCACGTGAACCACCTGGTGTCTTTTCTAATACAATACCAATGATGATTTGCTTAACGTTGCTAGAACTACCAAGTACAGCGTTTTTAATCGCACATGGTCGAGTTATTTCAAGTTTCTATAGTAACCCACCCTTGATCCAGAGGTCGCGTGCCACTGCAAGGGGGGGAAACCGTTATGACGTCACGCGTTTGAATTTCTTACAAGCTTCAGTTACAATTTTTTGGGGTTGTTTTAGGCTTTTGGGAATGAAAGTTTGAAGGTTTTATTGTTATGGACGACTGAGCAAAAGTTCATGATCTGGTATTGCGTACAGGAGCGGAAATGACATTAAAAATGCCATCAAAATGGCGGCCCTGCGGGCATAACATGAAGAACCTTCTCGAAAGCGTGGGAAACGCGAGCTTGTGAAGGCGAATGAAGAAAAATGACAGGTAGGGATAATCATCGTGTAAAGGAGATCTTTTGACTTCTGGAAAAGCTCGTTGAGGGCCAAAACTTTTCAGGCAGAATGGACTGATAAGTGTACACAAAAACATGTAAGCCGCGCCTGCATGTGCCAGCAAGCTTTTGCTGTGTTTACATTTTAAGTTACGGAATGCAATTGCGAAATTTTCAAAAGAAGTGTGGAGAATAGGTTGTCACGGAGTCTTGAGATACAAAACTGGCTGTTTAATTGCAATGAGACGCGAAATAGTTCGAATTCTTGTCTGGAGCTGAGGAATAAAAAGACAAAAAAAGTTTGTGGGGTGAAATCTTTTGCTATTCTATGAAAGAACTGTTTTAGATATGTTTACACAATTTAAGAGGAATTTTTCTGAAGACAAATTTGGCGCACTAGACGGAAAAGAGAAGAAATCGCCTAAAACGACTTTCATTACATTCACAAAGTAATGTGATGTTTTCTCCTGCGCAACACGAGGTCTGCCGTGGATAGACGCTCCAAATAATGTCTGAAAACTTCGTTTTGTGAATTGTTTTTAACTGTGTACTATTTCTACGTCAGTTTAGTATATATAATACCTTTTTAAGTAATTTAAATAACATTTGTCGCAAATTCTAAAACCTCTGGAAGATTGAAAAAAAAACATAATTAAAAAATAAATTCTATAATTCATTTTTGTCTAGCAAACCAAATAGAGGTCAGGCTGTAATTGAATCATAACAATAAAAATCAATGCAGACACTGTCGTAAAAACTTCACACACTGAAAAACTAGGGGTGGGGGCTGTTTTTAGCTCAAAATGAAACAAAGATGACGACGTTTCCGCCTATAGACCAAAGAAAGTCAGGGTCTAAGGACCTCTGTTTTTTATCGCGTCATAAAATCCTTCGGAAGGTCGTCCTTGGCAATTTCTGACTGAGAAATGAAAAAAAAAAGAAAACCAAAATTTGTCTACATTACGGTCACCTAAGTGTCCATGGCCCCTTAAGCTGAACCGGACGCTTCTAAAATGAAGCAAAGTGGTCGCCATTTACCAAACTATCGATCAAGTCATAAACCTGCCCCCCTTTTACCCCCCCCCCCCCTTTTTGCCCCCGAAACATCCTAGAGCGCACATTAGGACAAAGATCCGTGTAATCCTGTGCTACTGTGCCTAAAACCTTCTCTTCATCCATCATTACCGCTGCAGAAAGGTGTTGGGACTGCTTCTCGCGTATTAGTGTCACAATAACGAATTCTGTGACGAAAAGCGCTTCAAGCATTTTTTATCATGTAAAATAAAATTTCAAGGCTTCATGGTTAAAGTTTTTAAATAGAGCTAAAAGGGAGGGTAAGAGATGGAATTGTTGGACCAGAGTTATGAGGACAATCCCAGAAAGTTGTGTTTCTAAATTAGGGTGTTTAATGAGGAAGGTGACGTGAGAAACTCCCTGCGTTTTTACACCGTAGCAAGACAAGCCCAGGCAAGCCCCGCAACGCCAACGCACGGCCTCCGGGCAGGAACAGCTGTTCCTTCGGCTTGAGCGCAAGGCTGGGGGACCATCGCCGTCACGCGCTCACGGGAGGAACCCAAGCTGCTCCGGCTTGACTACACGGCTAGAGTCGGTAAGAGTACAAGGCGAGCCCAGGGGGGAGGTGCTTCAGCTTGTCCCGGCGTGACTAAGCACAGCTGGGAAATCGTGGGCAGGCAGTGTGCCGCTGGCTGTCAGCGCGAGATGAGGTGCTGTGCGCGATGGTACGAATTGTATTGTTGATTTGAGTGAGCAACTGTTACACGTGAATGAACCCTGCACAATGGAGTCTGGCGGATAGAAATGCGTATTGGATTACATTTTATTGTGAAAAGTAGACTTAGCGATCAACTTTAGTGTAATTAAATTTGTTTTGGACTATTTGACCAAATTGGCGAGCCATAAAACCTAAGGTATAGTATGAGGACTACCGTATACGTTTGGGTGAAGGACACATGGCAACGTTTTGGGTGAAATGCAAAAATGAAGACAAAAAGGGACAGGTTTTCTCCTAATTCGGAGAAAAGTTGAGTAGCGAAAATAAGTTTATAACTTTTCCTTCCTTAAGAGGCGAATAAGTTAGAAGCCAACTACCATATATTGTCCCGAGTATGTGGGACTAGAAGAGAACAATACTACCTGTCCCCTCGGTTGCAATTTATTTAAGGCTGAAATTGCAATTTAGGGGGTGAAAAGTAGTCAAATATCCCGAACCCTGGTTTAAAAATGTTTTACAGTTTCAAATAGAATGCGACCAAGTGAAAGTAAGCACAATTTTTCGCTGATGGCGAAAGAAGAGAATGGAAATTTCTGGCGATTTTCTCACGCCATATGGATCACAACCCTAAAGGAAGAAGCAGTCGTGTTTCCTATATTGAATCGAATTCACATTTCCTTGGTTCACTTTTCATCATTCGACTTTTATTTTATTATAAGAGAAAGTTTCAGAGCATCTCTCACGAGATTTCTTGCTCTAGTTTTAAGTCACGAGTTACTGCAATAAAGTACAGTACAGAGTATTGTACATGACCTTTACTGCAATATAACTTACTTTTATTGTTAAATAAGTTTTACTAAACACAGAAAAAATAAACACATGAATAAAACATGCAATACAGTAGAGTTCGGGGTACTTAAGTAATGCACTCTGTACTTTACTATATTGCAGTAGTTAATGTTGTAAAGTTGCATTACTTTTTTATTACATTGCGTTACTATTTTTATTTATTTTTACTGCATTCCTATTTTTTTAGAACAGTAAATTTTACGTAAAGTAACATTACCTTCAGTGCAGTAAAGAGTAACAAAATACATAGACTTATACGAGGAAGTTATAGAAAAACACACAAAGCGTGGACGCGACAAAAACGACTCCATAACTTTACTATAAATCATAACTACAGTGACACAAAAATGATACAAAAGACGGCAGTGCACAAAAGACAAAAGTACGATGTCGGTCGTCTGTAACGAACAAAATAATGGCTCATTACCTAAGATTCGATACATTTCACAAATGGACGATTAAAGTTTGTTTCTTTCTCAATTTGACACCGATATAAACGATCGAAATGATAGAACAAGAACACCACACATGGAATATTAATCCAACACTAACATTGCCAAATTTGGGGTTCTTACTACATTTCAGCTTTCCAAGACTTAAATAATGAAATGCAGGAAAATTAATACTGGGAATAAAAGGGGAAATATCCCGAGGCTGACAGCGAAAAAGGATTTTTTGGGAACTTTTTTCTTGCTCACTCACGGAAGGCTCATATGGCGAGATATGTCAGGTAAAATGAGAAATGTTACACATGGTACACGTATACCTGACCACACGGTCTATTACCCTGTTAAAGCTGTTTCAAGTGGAAGGCTGCCGGAAGTGGTAGGAAAGAGGTAAGTCACCTGTAGCTTCCCACGCCTCGTATGTAAATACGTTACAGAAGGAACTTAAAAGTTGAGTTTTTGAGTTTTGCTGGCGTTGGAGCAGAGAATGTGTCACTTGAGAAAAGTTGGTACGCTTTTAAGGACAGGAAAAGGAATTTGGTAACTTGAAGATCAACCCACTTTGTGGACCGAAAACTCTGGGAGACAGTGTAAAGGCACAAAGAGAGCAAGTAAAAGGGCATGTACAGTACTTGAGAGTAAAGAGAGGGTGGGTCTGGATGGGTTTTGCACGCAGACGCGAGTTTTTGCAACCAGAAAAACAAAATTTGGTTAGGTGTCGTTTTTGCGAACTTCGGAATTTACTATTAAGAGAACGTAAACATAGGCTTATGCTTAGTATTAATTAGATTAATTTTGGACATCTTCGATTTGCAGTAAACCACTTTCAAAGCTCGATTTCAGAAACTTTTTGATAGCTGCCCTTGGTGGCCAGCAAGCGTTCCCATGACAGATTATCATCAACGATTATTTTTTCGATAAGCGACATGTTTTACATCGATTACTGTGCAACTCGCTAAATTTAAGAGTTGTTCAAATCACTTCTGGGATCAGAATGGTGATCGTTCCTACTTTAATATGTTTAAAGATCGATGAGCGGCAGCACGTGTTCAAGATATATGTCTTCACCCTCAGCGACCTCTAACAATGAAAATATGTCCCAGCTCGCTTATACTAGCCACGTGATACAAATCGTTCTCTATTCACTTCAGAACGCAACTTTATTTCATTGTTGGAATATTAAACACTTATTACCTTCATAAGTTCTTTATTTGAACACTAGAGGCTTAAAAGTCAAATGTCTCAGAAGCTTCCGATATTTTGAACTCAAAAAAGATTTCCAGTTAAAATTTCTAACGTAACGTAATTTAAGTTTTCCAACTCGAATGCTTAAAAGCAGAATTTTTCAAATCTTGATTGTACGAAATGTCAATACGAGATCTCGTGTTTGTAATCGATTACAAATCCGCGCTTCAAAGGCTTCTGCGGTGCTACAAGACTTCTAACAATGAAACCGTAGGAGTAAACTTCCTGGAATGTCTCTGTTTACATTCTTTCCATTGTCCTGGATGTAGTAGCACAGATTAACGTGTTGATTTGCCCAAGAGTCAACAAGATTATCTTCCTGCATCTTTTTCCTAAAATTCCGACAAAATGCTAAAACTTTTGTGTCTCATAAACGAAAGCTCTTCAGACTGGGAAAATTGAGGAACATTTTGTTTTCCTTTTTGAACGAAAAATGAAAATCAATACTAGTGTGTTTGCCTACAAAATTTCCTTGACAAGATTTTTCTGCCACACATGTGTGTGTACCGAGGGTAAACATTAGGCAACAAGAAAGAGAGATATGGTATGGGATTTTTATCGCTCGAGGCTATGGGTGGCTGAATTCCACGCTTATCGGTTGTTGTGCTCTAAACAATGCTTTTCAATATAAACACACAAGGTCGAAGTGTCAATATCTTTGAAACACTTTGCCAAAGTTCTCAAGTGGGTCTCTGTTACCGCAGTTCCGCCTCCCTTTCTACTTTTCTTTTCACAAAGCGATTCGTTTTTGTTGTGACTGAAACACTGTGCTGGTTAGGTTAAGTGAGGTTTCCGTTTGTTTGCTTCCAAGTCTGTTGTAAATCACTGAAAAATCGATAAAAGTCCACAAATAAACGGACTTATATGTAAGGCTAGGTGAATGCTGTTAATAGCAGATTTTGTTTTGTCAGCTTTTGGTTAATTTAGGTAAAATTTTCGATTTCCTGCTTGAATATCGTCGTTAAGTGTCACAACACGGGCAAACTGATGAAACTTAGTTTACTTTTAGTTTTACTCAAAACTCGCTTTAAGTTGTTTAAGACGCAGACTACAAGCTTTATTTGTATTGTTTTCACAGAGCTTGGGTCCCTTTTAAGACCGAAGAAGGCGTAAATCATGTTACTAAGCAACAATGACGGCCCCGTACTTCTCACCACGCGTTCGGCGAGTCAGCACCATCAACACCGCAAGAGCGATCGCTCGAAAGCCAAAGACGCTAACCGTAACTCGTGGTCTTTCCAATCTCCCGCCAATTCGCCTTTGTCCCTGGTCAGTGACGCGGCCCTACTCCGCGAACCTCAGCCACGCTGCTCGAGCCGGCAGGACGTTTGGGTTCGACGTGAGGTCTGGGAGACTAACATGACCAATTCACCTCCTCCTGCTGCCCCCACGCCCTCCTCCTCATCTTCATCGAGTTCGAGTGCCAAACCGAACCTAATTGGCACGCAAGTCCGTAATCGATCACGACAACGCAGTCCCGGGCCAGGCGCGTGTTCTCAGAAGTCGAGCCAAAAGGACAGAGGCAGCCAGCGTGATCCCACCAGTCTGAAATTGACACCTTCCTCCAAAGGCATTGATTACATCCGGTCACCGTCCAACCTGTCCGTTAACGCGATTAGCGCCACGCGGCGCTCCTTGGCCTTTGGCCGCAGCTGTGAGGCTTCTCCCGGCCAATCTGTCGAGCTCACGTCGTACAACCAGGGACCTGTCTCGGCCCCGGTTTTGCCTCACTCGCAGCCGGTTTCATTGTTGAACCTCACCCCGTCCCAGAGTATACTGCATGATCCGTTCTTCCAGGATTACCAAGAGATCCAGGATCTGGCGCTAGTGTTGCCGGTGGATCGGAATGATTACGGCAATCCGGACGGCGCTTCGACAGCGTCACCGGCTTCCACCACTGAACGGGAGTTTCCAGGTACACCTGGTTGCTCGTACGGAGACCAGAAAGACCTTGAGCGAGAAAAGGGAGACGATGGAAAAAGTAATAGTAAAGGTACTCCGTATCCGGATGTGCTCAGGAATACTAAACTAGTGGAAGAGACCGAGCTGCTGCACATTAGCGAACGTGACCGGAAGACTAGCAGCGTTGCCAAGAGTTTGAACGGCGGGAAGCGGGCAGCAGCAGGAGAGGAAGTGAAGCCCTTTAATCAAGTATCCGCACCAGAAGTTTTCAAGGATGAGGTAAGAAAGTTTAGATGGGCTTTTTTTTTTTGCGGGGAGTGCGATGTTGGGAAGAGTTTCGAGGGCAATATGGCCCCAGGGAAAGGAAGTACAGACGCTTGGGCAGTTGGTCAAGTTTTCTTTCTGCTTTGCAGAGGAAATTGAGAATTATATTAAAACTGCTTTTGAAGCAGGTAATAGCATTAGAAGAGAATGAAATGATTGAAATGGAATTTTGAAAGATGAGAGAAATTGCAATGAAAGGCGGGTAAAGGATCGGTTGAAATAGCTAGCCTATGGGCTGTAAGAATCGGTTCGATAGCTCGCATTCAGAAGACTAGCACTTCTCGCCGCATCACTATGGCAGCATAACAACAATGAAACGCGCCCATTTTGGAAGGTAATAAGTTAGTAGTTAAATAATAACGTGAGCTGTAGGCAAAGGAAATGAACTCCAACAAAGAAAAGTCAGCTCTGTTCGAACTTTTGAAGAGTAAGAAGTAAGTAGAGCGACGAAATTTATAAAACAAGACTTGAACTTGAATCCTTTAGCTGACAGAGATGAGCGTCTCAGCCGATAACTGTTGCATGCTTATGGTTCCGGTTTATTAATTGTTACCACCGGTCATGATTACTGGTTTTGCTTCGAGAATCGTCGATACTGATGTGTTCATTTTTCAAGTCTCCATCTATTTGGTTAAACCACGTTTTCTTTGGAGCAGATCGCTTGGTTTTCTAATCTGCGGGCTTCTAACGCCAAAGAGCTTTTGCGGCAATCACTTAGGACACGCCCAGCACATTTGTCCGAACTATGTCACTCTTCGACTCTTTTAATAAGATTACTTGACTTGAACTATTGAGTAACTTGATTCATAGATCCTATCTGTTCCTAAGTGCCAATTGTATTGTAACGCAATTCACGGTTTGTCCCTTAAAAACGAACCGTAACATAGTGTCAGTCTGAAATCCATTAGGATACAGCGGATATTTGTGAAGTTTGAGTCAGATTTCGTATGCCATTTTTTTTGGACATTGAAGGTTTGTCCTATTTTCCCCATTGTGAAACAATAATTTCGAGGAGGGGGTAGACCCTCTAATCCCTCCCCCCTGAGTACGGCCTTGGTATCTGCGCAGAAAAACCTATTCTAATAAATACCTCACTTGCCATACATTATGTGCAATAGCACAAATTCTAACGAAGAAAGCACATTTAAAGGCATACTAAACGGTATCTATAAATGTAATGTCTCACAATATTCCGTTGAGTATTTTTCAACGAAAACTGTAAAGTGAGCATGAAGAAATAATCCATCCATTATTGAACATTACAACGTTTCGTTACTGTCACTCACTGTCGAGATACAAACTCATAACAAAGCTACTGGACTGGAAAAATTGAAGCAGACAAGGGAAATTTAATTCAGGTCTTGATAACATACTACGAAGAAAGTCAGCAAATAGGGATAATCCATTTCTGAATTCGTTGGAAGATCAAAGTAAACCGTTGATAATTTGCTTTCAAATCGGAAACGGTTCTATTCCGTTGTGGAGCAAGCCACCTTTGCTCGCAATATGCCCCGAAGGGCCGCAAGAGAGGGTACAAGAGGGAGGTACACCGTTTTCTCCCTTCTATAATCAATGTTCCAAACGGATGCACCTTGCATCCCATTTTCTGCTTGACGAACAAGAAAGGATGCTTTTCGGGGCCAAGTCAGGATTTATCAACGGGAAACTGTGGCTTTCTTACGTCTTTCGTAGCCTTTTTTCTTTCCAGTTTTTTAATCACTGACTGAAGACCTGAAATGCCTCACATTAATATCAAATTTTCAGGGAAAGCTCTTCTTCGAACCCGCGAAATGAAGGACACGAAATTCAAAGTTTGGTCTCCCGCAACGTAATGTCGCAACTGTTTTCTTTCAATTTTGTTTCCTAGCTGTGTTTCAGAAACATTGACCACACGCGGAAGTAACACCACCACATTACGTCGTAAATTTTCGTCGCGTTTAGAGCAAATCCTGCGGTTTTAGTCGTTTTACATAACATCGTAGCATGCATGTTTCGTCCTTGGGGGAAATTAAATTAAGGGAAACTTTAAGCCCCCTGGCGAGCGCTTGGTGAACTATGATGGATACTGTTGTAAGTTTAGCTTTGTCTAGAAATCAGCGCTTGTAAAGCGAGTTGAGGAATGTGCAACTTTCATATTGCGCAGATTGGCATGTTGCAACAATGAAAGTTGGAATAGATAAGGTATAAAATTAAATTTATTTGTTAAAAAAATTGACGCTTTGACGTTGCGTCACGTGTCAAACACGTCCTTAGGGAGTATAGTATCCGTAGCAGTGATGCGTTAATCTCACACAGGTGTCGTGAGTGTACATTCTTATGTACTATGCTGAGTGAACAGATCTTGACGTACCCAAGAGATATACAACAAGAGATATACAAGATACACAAGATATACAAGAGATATACAAAATACAACAACTGAAAATTAGAAGAACAAATAAAACTTAGAAAAGCGTCATAGACACGCTTAAGAAACTGAGAAATGTTTACCAATACAAAAATGGATTTGAATTATAAAAATTGAAACCGTTTTTCACGCTTTTAAGAAAATAAACTTCTTATAAGCTGAATTGACGGTAAATTTTCCAAATTTTTTATTCATTTGAATAGATGTTATCTAGTTAACATAAGTCAGAATGGACCAGGTATAAGTTTAGGTTCATTTAGGTTATGTTAGGTTAGACTTAGCGTAATTTACATAAACTTTGGTTCATGTAGACCAGGACAAGGTTTTTATTTATCAGTTAAAGTAGGGTTTGGTCAATTTTTCTCTGAGTCTTCATACCGTTTTTAGCGTATTTCTTACTTATAAATTTATCTGGTTTTGCAATTTTATAGGAATCTTCGCTCGTGTGCAAAGGATTGCTCTGGGTAATGCGTGATCGATTGTTCTCACGTTGGCGGGAAAGGTATTGCCTGCTCACTAAGGACTACTTGCATTGTTTCAAACGAAACTCCGGGCTTTCGTTAACGCCCATGGGCGCTTTTCTCTTCAAAGTGAGTTTCTACCTTTTTGAAATGTTTTGCGCCGCTTAAAAAATGGGAAAAACTATAAAATGAACCTCGTTAATTTTCGAGCAAAAGACTGAAGAATTCACTTTTAAAAATCGCTTTAAAAGTATCGAAGTAGAGAAACTTTTCCTCTGCCGGAGAACGTAAAGCTTAAGAAAAGTTTTTCTTTCCGAGTAGAAAGACAAAATTAACGTTCTTGTACTTTGAAAAAGATTATACGTTTTTCTTTTCTGGTGGAATTTATTCCCGAAACCCACCTTTTCGTCGCCTAAATTTGTCTTAATTTTTTCTTTCTTGTGTTTCAAAGTTTGTTCCAACTTTTCTGTTTTCTTCCTTTTTGCTTTTTGTTTTTCTTACTTGGCAGAAATAACAGAAGAAATTCTTTCAAAAGTTTTTTTTTTAAATAGAATTTTAACGGAATGTTTTTTAGATTTTTCACAGAATTTCACAGGATTTTTCTCAGATTCTTTGAAGATTTTTTTTTTGAAAGTAATTAAGAGGTGTGGACGGCTTTATTTTTTTCTCAGGTCAACTTGGCAGACGTTACGGAAGCGGAATGGCTGGAGAAGAAGGGCCAAGTGGCCATTGCCTTAACTCTGCCCCGTGAAGGGAAATTGCTGCTAAAGAGCAGTAATGGATTGTCGGACTGGCTCGCAGCGCTCAAGGTAAAGCAACAGGGATAAAATGGGATAAAAGCAGTGGGTTCGCGTTATAGAGTGCGAAGGGTATACGTTCAGTTTGCTTAAGCATAACGAAGATAAAAAGCCAAAGAACATTTTTTCTGTCATTTTTCTTTTTTTTGCGTCTAAGACGGTAATCGATATTAATGGACTTCTATTTTGTTTTCTTCAAAAAGCGAAAAAAAGGAAAGGAAGGAAGGAAATTTCTTCATTGTAGAAATTAAAAGAATTTCTTTGTTGTAGAAATTAAAAGAATTTCTTTATTAAAGAAATTAAAGAATTTTTTTACTTACCTTATTTTTTAAACGAAAAAAATAAATTCTTTCTTTTTTGTTTAATATAAAATTTTATTTTTAGATTTTTATTTTTTTTTTTTCACTACAATGCCTTTTCTCTCTTTTTCTCTTTTTTGACATTTTTTCTTGGTTTTCAATTTTTGAGATTTTTTCAGTAAACGGTTTTCGATATTTCACAGAGTTGCATCCAAGAAAGCAAAGGCCGGAGACACACTTTGCTAGGCCGGAAAATGGAGCCGGAAATGCAGGATCGTGCCAAACAGCGCTTGAAATCCAGTAAGTTATTCACTTAGTCGTCAAAAGGCATTAAACCATGTAAAAGTTCGTTAGACCCATAGAGAAGCAAAGATTATGGCTTGTTAATTTGTGTGAGTCATCTTTTCAGAGTTAAAAAGTCGTAAATTCTGTAAAAGTTACTGAAAGCCAGCTAAGATAGTTTTTGAATGCATTAGCTAGTGATTGTTTTAGTATTTTTAGTTGTTTTTTTCAGTAAATGCTATACTTCGAGTCTGTTTAATTTTGAAAGCCATTTTCCTCGAATTGCTGCAATTTTGAGAGTTTTACTTTTAATTTGTATAAGTAGTAATTTGTAAGTTTCACAATTAGTTTCTAAGTTTTAGTCTTAGTTTTTTATTTTTTAACGATTTTTTAGTAAATTTTGCAACCAATTTTGTCACGATATTTCAAAGAATTTTATAACAACTTTTCAGCGAAATTTTGATTGATTTTTCACCGTTAAAGAATTCGCGTGTATAGCATTTCGTATTCGAGTTTTCTATTCGTTGAACAGGAGCTTTTTCGCTTGGAAAATGTGATGTTTCAATCGTATAATTCAAGTAATTAAAAAGTAAGCTGAGTAAGCCACGTGGTGAACGACTATGATGCCATCTTAGAGTAAAGGAATCGTTAGCTCTTATGCCACTTGCATTATCAGCTTTTTGTGTTGACAGAGTTGGGAGAAATCTTCGTTAGAATACCTTAATTGTTAAAGAACCTTAAATATACGTTGTTGCAAAAGACGTTAAATAGTTGAAGCCAAGTTTGTGAGGTTCAGCCACGCCCTGAGCTAGGGTAGCGTCGTAAGATTTGAACTGGAAGACGGTTAGAGCTTGGCTGCGCAATGTTTTGATAAAAAAAGTGTAGCCAAAATGGCGGAAAACTCCATGAATTCTAAATTATGAAGCATATGGAAGTTTCCCTGTTAAGGTACATTGACAACAATGTGCTTTTGTTGAAATATTGAGTAAATTTCTAAAGATTGTATCGCAACAGCGTCATAGCGTCATGTTGAGATACAATCTGAAAAACCGTTAGCGTTCGTGTGACGCACTTGAATAGGTTTTCCTAGAAAGTTACGCTTATGTACTCGTTAGAAGTTCTCTTAACAAGAATTTCATTGTTGAAGGGCGTATACTGTACGCAGAGGAAAGCTGGAGGTAAAGAAGTTTCAGCGAGGAGGCGCTATTGTAGCAAATTCAAACTGGAAAACCGTTAGCGCTTGCTTGAATCAAATTTCATTGTTAGTAAGTCATTTGAATTGGTGTAAGCTTTTTTTTAGAGTATTTTCATTGTTACTGAAGAAAATATGCTGTTTAGGTATTTTTCAAGCATATTAAGGTGAAAATAGCTTGTAAGCCTGGGTTTCAATGTTGATTCAGAAACAGTCCATTTTCCGTAATTAAATTTGACAAGTTTTAACAATTTTAATAGGATCGAGTACTTAATTTTATTAGAAAAGGAAGGGATAACAACGAGGATTTAACGAAACTTCCGGTAGAAAAGCATTAGTTTGTCAAGGAGAGATTTCAATGTTGGGTGACTCACCGATTAACGGTACAGAAAACAGATTTATAAATCAATAGTTTGACAATCGCGTTAAGTGACTTTGACAGTCTTCTTTTTGCATAACTTGACTGTAAGGAAAGATTTTTTTTAAAAAAAATTTGTCAGTTTGTGTCGTTTTGTATACCAAACTGGAAGCTTTTTATGAGGCTTGTTAGAATCTCTGTTGCTCTTAAAATAGTTTACATGCTTAAAAACTTATAACAAATACTTTAAATAATTGCGAAAGTAAACACAAGACTTATCTTGTGCTAGTGCTGAAGAATGTTAAATTTTTGTAAAGTTTAAGGTACCCGGGTGTAAGAGATTCCAATTGTAAACGGCTTACTTCTAAAGCTACGCAATTTAGAAATATTGGATAACGCAAATTTACGTAAATGAAACATACAAACGTATTTGATGCTAAATAAACTCTACCACGAGACCCTCATGTAAGAATGGCCCGCTTATAAGCCACTCACCAGATTTCGTGATTATACTATGTTACAATGCCAAAACGCGAAAATTAGCCTAAAGTTGTATAAAAAAATCTGTCCTTTGTGCATTGTCGCTTACATCCGGGGACTAACCTAATGACTTGATTTTTTTAAAATATTGTGTGCCTTTTTATGTTTTTTTTTTTTAATTCTCCGTAATTTAACAAGCCTTCTGCGTTGAAGAAACGTGATATCGTTGAACTCGGATGTAAGAGACCTCACTTTTAAGAGAGCCTCCTTCTCAGATACTAAGCAGTTTTCTTGTTTGAAAACCGCATATACGAGAAATGCAGCCGTGATTTCCTTTGTATTTTACATCCGGGCTTAGACAATAGCTCCGAAACCGGATATAAGAGACGTCTCTTTTTCGTCGAATACCTTTTTGTATAAAAAAAACGCAAGTAAGAGATATTCTGTTATAAATGAAATTTTCTGTCTCTTACGTCCAGGCTTTGACTGTAAAATGAAGAGATGAGCATCGTTGCATCATTTGCGATATTACAGACGTTTTTGTGTCTGCGTTAAACCCGTGAGATGAAAAGGTTTAATACAGACAGAATGCAGACGCTTAAAACAGACCCCAAAAAATGAATGTCTGGAAGCTTTTCTGTGAATTAATTCCTTTTTTATTTTCCACAGCCTTGCAACATACTCAATCCGCAGAATCTGTGCCGGATGTCTCGCATCCGCAGCCCCCGAGAAGCCAAAGCCAAGCCAGTCACAGCCATTGCGGTGGAAACGCGCGAACTCCGAGTCGCTACCGATTTTCGAGTAAGACTGGCCATTTTTCATTGTTAACCAATGCAAACTGCGTTCACGAGAATGTTGCGAAACGTCGATTTCGGCTAAATTAAAGGGCAATGACACTAAAACATCTATTGGGATTTTGATGGATTCTTATTGCACACATTCTTCTAAGGACAGAGCATTTTGTTTCAATTTTTCTGACAAGCTGTTCCAGAGTTACTGCCTTGCGAAGTTTCGCGCCGGGTGAACATGACGTCACGGGGGATAAAACACGCCACATCAAGACATCACGTGGCCTCGCTGAACCAACAAAAGCCACGATTTTCGCGCCCGTACTATCTCCCGTTACGTCAGAGTTCCACGTGACCGCGCTGAATATCTTCTTGTTTCCGGAATATCTTCGTTGCTATTTAGCGCGTGATAAAAAGAAACGTGTATCTGGAAACTGGATTTTTTTGCTCTTTTTTATAAGACGGAGTAGTTGTCTTTTTGGTATCCATTGCCCTTTAAATAAGGTTTGGCCAGAATTAACTTATTTGAGGGCTGACTTAGGTTACTTAAGGTCGATTTTGTGTCAGTTTTGGCTGATTCAGGTTATGTTAAGTCAAAACTAGCTTAGTTTACGTAAATTTTGGTTAAGTTAGGTCAGGATAAGGTTGTTAGAGCAGAATTTAGGTTAGTTTCGGTCAGAATTGAGTTGGTTTACATTCATTTAGGGTAATTAAGGTCAGGATTAAGTTCGTTTAGGGCTCATTTAGGTTGTTTTTGTCAGTTTAGCTTGATCTAGGATAGGTTCAGTAAGAGTCAGCTTAATTTAGCTTAACGTTATTTAACGGTTGTGTAGGTTAGTGTAGCTCAAGATTAAGATAGTTTCGATCAATTTACGTTATGTTTGGTTAGGATTAGCTTAACTTACCCTAAGTTAAGTTAGGTTAAGCCTCGTATAATTATTTAACGCATTTAGGTTAGTTTAGGTCGGACGTAATTAAGTTTCGATAAATTTAGGTCTTTTAAGATAAACATAATTTAGCATGACCTAAGTTCAATTAATTCTCGATAAAGCAATTTTAAGATTATTTCTGTTAGATTAAAATCAGGATGAAGTTGTTTTACTTTTCGTACTTTAGTTTAGGGCAGATTTCAGTTAATTTTGATAAAAATGGGTTAGATTCACTCAATAGTAGCTTAGCGTAGACTTAATTCAAGCTAGGTTAATTTGTTGTATGTCAGGATTAAGCTTTATTAGGCCTATGTAGGTTGTTTTAGCTCTGAAAGAAATTAATTTAGCCCATTTAGTCCATTTACATTCTTCTTACTGAGAAAAGGAGAAAAAAAGAAAAGAAAAAAAAGTGACTAGAACGGAAAAGGACACCTTAAATACGACGGTCAGCTGCTAGTGCTAACATACTTCGGAATTATGCCAAAAAGTATCGCTTTCCACCTAGGGGCATGCACGTTACACACATACCATTGGCCACGCTCTAATTTTAGCTCCAATTTCCCTTTCTTTCGAAAAACGCTTCACAGCTTTTGAAATCGAACTCGCTTGCCTTGACATTCTTTTCCACGATGTAATTAAAACACCTGACAAGATTCTAAGAAAATTTTATCTTTTCTAACAATTTCCTCTTTCTCTATTTAACTTTTTACATTTCTTTTGTTGCGTAATTTCCCATATCTTTACATTTGATTTTCTTGCAATTTATCCTTAGTTGACCTTTGAGGCTTTTTAAGAATTGTAGTTGCATTGTTTCGTTATTGGCTTTATTTTTGTAATTTTATTTACTAACACAATTGCTAAATTGGTTAATTATTAATTTTGCTTATTTTTTGGAAATAGTGTTGGCTGAGATTGATGTGTGCAATCCCAGTTCGGTGTCAAAATCGCGGGATAACATCGGAAGCGTTTCAAAAGGAGGGACGAAATCGAAAACGAGCGTGGGCGTTGGTAATGGTAAGATTATAACGATAAACAGAAAGAAAAGTTAAAACTAGAATAGAACTGAAAGAAAAAGTTCGAAAAAAGAGTAAATACATCAAAGGAAGTGAAACAATGAAAAGGGAAAGTGATTTCTTCAAAATTGAAATGCCTGTGGCTTCGAAATGTATCATTCACTAATTGAATGCATGTGTGTGGGATAAGCAGGTACGCGCCCACAGGGCTTTACACCTACTTCGTGTTCGTCTTATACGCAAACGCCCACAGAAGTCGGTGCTGGAAGCGAAAGACTGTTGCAAAACTCTGGAGACACACAACCCGTTCGATATCGCGGTAAAAATGTGAAATTTGTTTCCTATTTTTCATTTTTATTTAAATTACTTCCTAGTTTTCAGTCATGAACAACGCACTGCAGCACGCTTTACTCGTTCGAAAAGGTTGTTAACGTAATTGGCTAAGAAACCCGCTAAAACTGGTTGCCCTAAGACGCTTTTGGTTTTTAACCACGTGGCTGGCGCTAGTTTCGGTTTGCATGCAGCAAGGCACCTGCGGGCGTTTTTGCACAAAAGATTGCTGTACCTTGTATTTTTTTAGTTGGCACATATTTACACTAAAAATAAGCTTTGCAAGACTAGTTTTACCAGCGAATGACGTCACGGTGTTTCATTTGGCAAAAATCGTTAGCTTCAGTTAATGCCAACCATTCTAGAACTCGTGTCTTGAACCGGCACTGAACGCTCGCTCCACAGGTCACGCGGTTCGCATTTCGTGACGTATTACATTGGCAAACACAAAAAGACGATTTAGTGCGATTGAGTAAACTTCTTTTTTACTTTATCCAAAACTCTTGAACGCTGATAGTGTAGACTCACACTTAAGACGTCACAATAGTAAAAACAACAAAACTGTCCGTTACTGTTGCATTTTTGACGTCATAACAATGAAAATCTTGGGAAAGTTTTTAATAGCTAAATAATGGTTGTTAAATCGAGTTCTCGCTTTTGAAAAAATTTTAGAATCCTGAATTTTAAATACTAGTTTTACAAAACGTCCTGTTGGTAGTTTGGTGACTCAGGATTAAACGGCGAAAAACCGTTAGGAAGAAACTATTGTGTTGTAATAAATCTACTTTCACTTTTCGGAAACTTTGCACACTTAAAGTTCTGTATAACTTTACATTATCGGTCGCATGTAGGCATTACAACAATGAAGAATTGCGAAAGTGTATGAATTCACATTTCATGGTGACAGGGTCACTGCGTTCAAAATGGAGAAAACCATTTCAGTTAAGGGATTTCTGTATATTTTGATGGTCATTTTGAACACTTTGGTCTTGTAGTCAGATTGCAACGTATTCAAAGTAACGCGTTCATAGTAGAAACGTGTTGTTCGTGTCCTAGTAACGCTATAGTACGTGAATTTTGCCAAAAAAAGTTAAACTGTTGCAAACCTTAATGACCAAACGTTTTCTTTGAAATTTTCCTCGACGGTGTTCTTCCTATTTCTTTTATTTTCTTGTGCATATTCTGTCTAAAGGTCGTTGTTTGTTTTACGCTACATATGCTTAACGCTCGTTGCTAAATTTGTCAACAATCCAGTGTTAAAATGTATAACGCCCTGTCATAATCAGCTGACGTAAATCTTAAACTTGCTTTCTACAAATCTTTGTTACAACGCTTTTATTGTTACAAACTTCTCAAGCTCGCTGTTACAACTGTCAGCGTTCTATTTCACTCATCTCTAGTTTAATGTTACAACGTACAACGCTTTTCTACAATCGATTCGTTCGTTCCGTTGACTTCCAGTCGACATCTTTTTGTTACAATTGTCACGGTTACAAGTTTGTTACTTGTTACCCACACTTCAGTGTTTCAGCCGTAAAGTATTATGTTTCAACTGTCCCCATTGAGTGGTACAATCGTGTACAGTTGGAATCTTTTTTTCTGTAATTTCTTACACATTTCCTCATTGTTACGTTTGGTCGCTACTTGTTACAAGTGTCTCAAATAAGCTGTTAAAGTCGTCCCGAACTGTTTATTTCACTTCCTTAAGCAACGCCTGTGGGCCATTGTGCTAGTTAATAACCGATAAACTCCGAAACAAAAGGTTCATAAAATGTATTTAAATCAGATCGTGTTTTTACTTGTTCGTCGTGTCAAAAGTCGACGAAAGCAATAACTACGTCATTAAAACGAAGCCACATTTTTTCTTTTTTCCACGTGCTTCTGTCTCACATTATGCAAAGTAGTAAAGCGTGTCTGTAAGTGTTCACGGATCTCGTTTTATCCGTTTTGTTTTTTACCTGTTTTTTTATTTACGCGGCACTCACTTTTCATACTCGTTTTTTCGTATCTTTTCGCAGAACGGTCGTGTAGTGTGGATCGAACCCGTATGAGTCGCCGCAGTGCCGAAATGACCGCCCAGCGACGTTCTTATTACCTTAGTCCCGTGACGCAAGTGTGAATTTTAAAAACAAAAATAAGGAAAAATATATCGTGACATAATGGAATATTTTGTAAAAAGTGACTTCTTCCTTGGAAGTGTGACTAATTTTATGACCGGTAGCGTGACCTGTACAAGTGTACATTTTAAAGACTGAAAATTCCGAAAACGAAAAGAGAAATTATATGAAGTTTTGGGACATTTTTTTCGTGAGAAATGCAATTTTTTCGTTCCAAGAAAACTACACGTTTTTCTCATATTTTTTGCACTGTGATTTTTGCATAGTAAAACTACACTCATTTTATAATCTTTTTCATGTTTCGTGGAGAAAGTAAGGGAAACAAAAAGAAAACTGGCACGACTTGACACGCCTTCCTTTTATAATGGCACATGATGTTCGAAATTGGAGGTACAAGATCTTGCAACGACAGAAATAAGAAGAAATGGTTTAAAGAGGGCTAAAAAATGTAACAGATCCCTTTTGATGAACTTTGAAAAAAGGAAAAAAATTAGAAATTTTGCTGTCGTTTTCGTTTTTGATCCATGGCATCCAAAATGGGTTGGCGTTTAGCTTGGTACCTGCGCCTTAAATCGTCAATTTCGCGTTCCATCTCCGAGTCCAAATTGGCCATACGATGCTGGAGTTCTTCGTAGCTCAAAAACTTGAGCTGTGAGGAAAAACGAGAAGAAAAAAGGGAAGACAATGAGAAAAGGTCAGTGGTTTCGAGTGTGTTCATAGCTCAAATATGACGAGTATTGATGTCGTGGCTCTTTACTCTGCATTAAGAAGGCTAGGTTTGCTTGAATTTGAGATATCTTAGGGTAATTTACGTCAGGTTAAGCCTTTATTAAATTATTTAAGGATGATTAAGATTAGTTTAGCTTGGAATAAAGTTAGTTTAGGTCGTAATAGCTTAATTAAAGTTTCCTTAAAAATAAGTTAGACTAAGTTAATTTAGGTTACGTTTCGTCAAGATTTACTTTAAGGTTAACTTAAGGTTCTTACAAATTCAAAATCGCCGTCGACAAACGAGCGTTGCATTTTGGCAGGATTCTCCATAATCATAGGAGACGGACTGGGGTTAAAGGGATTAGGGGGTGGTCCACCCCTCAGTTGCGCCCCCTGAGAGATCTGGTGCAATTGCCGCGCGAGATTATTCTGGAAACGCTCGTGTTCTTCGGGTGTCATGGGCGAGGGCGATAAAGGATGCGAATTGGCAGCTGGAGACGGAGAGACGTCGGCCGCAGGCGGTATTTCTGCGGCGACGGTTTCCGTTGAGGAACTTTCAGCTTGATTGTCCACATGGTTGACCTGCGAAAAGGAGAATGATACATATACTACACTCTGTTCTCGGGTTATAGTACAGTATTACACGCTACAAAAAAAACATAGTACTACAATACAGCGTAACGAGTACGATACTAGCGTCAGCCACGTGTCGGAGTTGTTACCTTGCGTTCAGCGTCCTTTTTGTCAAAATGGTCCAAGAAGGAGGGTCTGTACTTCTTATTACTGTCACCTTCAGCGGTTTGGTGACCTGGAATGAGAGAAATAAGCATTTTTTGTACTTTTGGCGAGGGTTCTGGAGAGAAAGTGAGCAAATCGAATAAAATGGCGTGGGGACGCTATGTTGAATAACAGTTAACAAAACTATCCTTCTTCGTTCCTCATCCTCTGCTGAATAAAGCAAAACGTCTGTAATTAGCTAAAAACAAGAATCCTGATATAATCTAATACTAAGTTAATCTAATCAAGTCAGGAATAAATAAGAATTCATCTGAAAGTCATTTCTGATTAGAAGGAACAATGATATTCAGTAGCACGATACAGTTTTCGAAGAAATAAATACCATAAATAAAAAATACAAAAAACGGTGGTTAATAACCGAAAGTTGCTAATCTAGCATGTCCATGATCTACTCGTGTATACCGCATCTCCCTGAACAGACGGCATTGATGACGCCATCTTGCAAAATTCCGTCCGCTCGTACTGCTCGCGACATATCACAAGCAAAACACGACTCAACAAGTTCTGTGCAACATACAACAACTCGTTTAACGACCACACAGTATGAAATAAAAACACATTTTAATGAAACAACCTTATACTATATGCACATCAAGTTTAATACGAAGTAAACATAAAATTCTGTACGGTTTGGCAGAAGCTTTGATTCCAACGAATTCTGTGCACGATGCCATCATGAAACCGACAGTTCCTTCGCTTGTTGTGACAAGTATGCTCTCTTTCTGTGAAATGAAACCAATGTGAAGCGTTAGTCTGTTTACAAATGCTTAACTTTAATTACGCATACATAACGCTTAACGTCAATTACGGGTTAAACCTATCTTTTACTCACAGTTCTTGCTACGACTTACTTTTCATTAGCACAACTATGCACTACAGAGTAATGACTATATAGTAACGAATATCTACGCATCCTAAGGTTTAAAAATTAATTATATTACTTCCTTATACATTACAGCTTCTTTACTTCAATCTTTCTTTGTAACTTAGTATATAATTGCTTAAACTCCAGTAAATTTTATAAGACAGGCAGTAGTTGCTACTATTAACGCTATTAAGTCTAATGCTAGTATTATCAAGCAAACTTTGGTCATGAAATGCCATTTAAGACAGAAGACTAGACTCACTGTCCTATATCCTTCGACTCGTCGCGCAATCAATTTGTTAAATGGTTTTAGGGCTTATACAAGCTATTATACGGCGACATATACCTAGTATATGGTTTCATGGAAGTTTTTAGCGCAAGAATTTTAAGTTTAAACAAGAAAAAGCGTTTGTGGAGTAAAACTAACGTTTCATGGTCGTGTCGCCTTCTTCGGAGTCGCTGTTTATGACCATGGTCCCCAGATCTTCTGCTAAATCATCCTTGACGAGTTTTCGTGAAGGGGTGAGGGTGGCTGTGTGGTGGGCAATCATTGTGCCCGCCCCTGATTGGGGTACAAATGTCCCCATGGTCCCGCTGGGCGCCTCGGGCACTAACGTGCGGTCTCCTGGGTATTGTACCATGGTGCCGCTATCAGCCTCGTCGTCATCCTACAAGAGTTCCACGAAAATAACATTGTTGGATCACGAGAAAACACGAAAAATCTAATAAAACTTTTTTCTCAAGAAACCACGAAACACTTCGAGAGTAAGTATCACCGAATTATAAAGCATTTCCGGACTATTTACACTAAGGATCAGTTTCAGAGTTTTTAATTACGGTAAGTGTAAACCAGAACTGTAATAGAAAGTTTTCAGTTAAATAAGTATTTACGGAATCGACAGGTTTTTCAGGTAGCCGGAACGTTAAATTCTCTCGGATTTCTCGCGCTTCGGCAATCATCTGACTTAGAATAGCAGCCGGCTTGGCTTGACGAATGTAATCGTGTTGCAACAACTCCGTGGCAGTCGCTCTTTCCTCTGGGTTCTTCACAAGGCACCTGTATGCCATAAACATACAATATTAAATACACTCACACGAAACATATGCACAGTATGTTTCGATATTTCAATAGTTTCAGATATTTTTCGAAATTTGGAAATGTACATATAGACACCTTGTTAAAACACGTACACAAAATTATGCATAAATCAATACACGTATGCACGAGACTATAGAGACGTACCTATCACGTTTGACCTACCTTCAAACATGATTTAAAATGTCTGGAAATAGACATACATACCCATACATTTACATTCTTTACCACATACTTCACGTGAATCTTCTAGTTTACACAAAAATGTATCAAATAAGTCTGAAAACACTTTCACGTATTTCTTAAATACTTGAAAATAGATAACAGACACATTATATACGCGAATCTATCCACAGGGCTGCACACATATACACAAGACTATATACGAATAGCTTTTCAAATGTTTACAGGTATTCTTTTAAATATCTGAAAATACACACCTTCCAATGTAACATATATCTATACACGGAACTTTACTATTATAAGGATAAATGGTCTATTTTTGAAACATTCTAAGGTACTTTTACGAGTACCTGAAAATGAATACTAAACACCATTGCCATCTCTTACACACATTAACATGACCATACTGAACTTTACCATTGAAAACACAACGTTAAAATGTAGTACATTAACATACATTACTTACTCAGATTAACAGGGAATTAAAGTAAAAACTAAAAGTGAAACATACATCAAATGCTTCTGGAATAATTTCAGATATTTCTTAAATATCACAAAATATATTATCCGTACATTTTACTGTATTAATCATTGAAATTTGAACTTTCAATGGTTGCATCTTAAATTACCTTGACACAAAATCTATGAATTCCGGACTCCACTGATCAGGTTCCCGGAAAGAGGGCGGAGGTTTGGTGGGGATCATGAAAATGGCTCTCATGGGGTGGATATCGCCATAAGGCGGCTTGCCTTCCGCCATTTCTAAGGCTGTGATCCCTAAACTCCAGATATCGGCGACGCAATCGTACCCGATCTCTTGAATCACTTCCGGCGCCATCCAAAATGGCGTGCCAATCACAGTATTGCGTTTTGCCATCGTGTCCTAACACAACAATTATAACTCTTTGAATTTTCAACACTTCGTGAACTTTCTTACAGATGGTAACATACTTGAGTCTTAAAGCATAGCAGAAACCCACATAATGAAACTTAACCGCATAAAAAAGAATAACAAAACACAAGCATATTGAAAAAAAAAAACATAACATAACGTTAAAAGTACATATTACGAAACATAACAAAACATACAAAAATACTATTTAAAAAAATCTAAATAAATAATATGAAAAACGCACAACATGACCAAAACATAGGTTAAGTTATCCTCTTAAAAATATTTGCTACGTAACGAATCATAACACAACATAACATTCTGTAACACATTGGTTGCATTATGTATGGCACACAGTACAATTTTTTATTGGAATTTTCCGATAAATTCTAATAGAAAATGACGTAATTGGTACCGTTAACTGTCCCGCGACGCCAAAGTCGGCTAATTTGGCATGGCCTTCTGTGTTGAGTAAGATATTTCCCGCTTTGATATCACGGTGGATTTTTCTTCGTAAATGAAGGTATTCCAACCCTCTAAGTGTGTCTGACAATACGGTGGCGATTTCGTCTTCTGTTAGGGTCTTTTTTCTGAGTCGCATGATATCTGAAACAGACCCGGCTCCGCAGTACTCCATAACAATCTGCAACAAATAAATATAATGAATAAAAAAATTTCAAACATAATTAACCAAACACATGGCACAAAAATACATTAAAAGTATATAAAATATCATTAAATATATCCGTAAAGATATCCATAAAATGAATCATATTGTAGTGACAAACTTGATTTTCATACATAAAACACACCATAAAAGAAAACATTAAACATACTGAACGAAAAGATATACTCCTAAACATGGTAACATACATTTAATTACATATAAATGCGTGAAAAGGCACACCAATACACAAATAAATAATACATAAAAAGCCAAAAATGAGTAACATAAATCTAGTACTTTCGGTTAAAAATATGGAAAAGATATTTGAAAAGTTTATGCGAAATGAATACCCAAAGGTCGGTGTTTTTGAAGTAGCTGCCGTAGTATTTAACTACGTAGGGCGAATCGCACTGTTGCATGATGGAAATTTCTTTGATTATCTCTTGGAGATCCGTATCGACTGGAACTTGTTTGATGGCCAACACTTGGCCGGATTCTTTGTGCAAGGCTTTATATACACTGCCATAGGAGCTTTTTTCCAATGATGCAAATAAAATGCAAAATTGCAAATTAACTTAATCAAATATCAAAAAATAATTTAAGAGGGTGTTTACCCTTCACCGAGCTTGCAAATGATGTCAAAAACTTCTTCAGGCTGACGGGTAAGACTTTCCTCAGAAAGTTTTTTTAGTTCACTGAAATGGTGAATGAAAAGGTAATTAGATGACAAATTAGGATAGTTAAGAGGTTCAGGGTTGTTTTTACCTTTTAGAGGACATGGCGTAGCGTGAATACACAACAAAATAGGAACCAATATGATAAAGATTTGTTTAGAGGGCCTGAAATGTACGGTTTGGAGCAACTTGTTTTTCTAAGGCTGTTCACGTCATCTAGGTTCCATGAGCAAAAGTTAAAGTACTCACATGGATGGGAGTGTCTAACGCGAATAGCGATTGAAGAAACACGAACTGATACTTTTGTACGGTTCGCGTTTCCCAATGAAACCCACGGCAAGAATGAATTATTCCTGATTTTTCGAAAAATCATTAAGCAGGTCAAGAATTTTTCCGAGTCAAAACTTGGCTGCCAGGAAACCTTGAAGTCATCAAGAAATTGTGTAGAGAAACAAGACGAGTGGGTGGGTGAAGTTGCATATGCGCCGGTGGGATTAGTTTATCTTATGATAGGTTTTCATAATCCTTGACTGAATGTAAGGTTCAGGTCAGGGACAAGTTGATAGGTTTTCGTCATTATGATGGCAAGCAAAGAATGCAAGGTAAAGGTTAGGTACAAGTATTTCAAGGTCAAGGGTAAACTTTAGTATAAGAAGCGAAAGTATCGCGAAGAGTTAGTCTGTTAAGTTAGTCGAGTTGAGTTAGTTCGCGAGGCTTGTAAGTCGAATACTGTAGTGGACAGTAAAGACTACTTGTGTTTCGTTTGTTTCGTGTCCTGTGTTCATTTGTGTGTATGTACTCATTACTCAATAAATCAAATCATTACGCTACCAACCCAAAGTAAAGTTGTGAAACTTAACACTTATTTAAGTCTTCTTACCAATCTTATGCACTGCGTAGAAAGTATTTGAATCTCACGAAAGAAGGCCACGAAAACTTGATATTGCAAAGTGTAGTTTACAATAGAAACACAGGCTGGGCAGAACAGCATAACCTGACCCTAAAATCTGACATCGTTTGTCAAATATCTAGGTGTGTTTCAAACACAGATGGATTTATTGTTCTTGCAGCTTTCCACTATAACTTGGATACCACACTCAACAATACAGTGTGACCTTTCTAAACATACACAACAACGTCTATTAAAATTTCCTAACCTATCTCAAGAATGTACTAACCCCAAAGCAATGGCACGACCTCATGCATCATACAGCTTACGAAGTGCCTCGGGCTATTCGAGTTTGCATAGCCTACTAAAATGAGTAAGTGTAAGTTAGGCCCTGAACCGCTTGGACTTTCGATCCTCACAATTCTCCTGAAGATTCGGTGGGTAGTAGAAAAGTGAAAATCATAAAAAAACTTACGTTTTGGTACTTGGTCGGTTCGGCGTTCACATCTTCTGCTATACCGTACAACAATCAAACATTAATATTGTTTCGGAGTGATGAACTTAAATTAAAAATCTGCCTTGCAGTCTTCACATTTGAGCTTTTTGAACGATGTCAGCGGTTGATGCCGTGCAGTCCTCGCGCTCCATTTAGCCCGGATTATTTTGTAATTTTGAACATTCGGGTGTTAGAGATACTCGTGCCTTTAATCCCCAAGTTTGAATAGTCTTGTGGTCGGCAATTGGCAACACCTCCAAAAGATTGTTTCCCTGCCATGGAAGTTCTGTTGCGGAAAAAAAAAAACGTATCGAGTTACTACGTAAGAATGTTTGGTATTGATGGCGCAACATGTGCCGACAGGGCCACTACTACTTACAACCTCCACTACCACAACTACGAGCCCATCGCGCAAGTGCCGAATATCTCCGGCCCAATTGGTAAATAAGTTTCTAATCGTTAATTGGAAAAATACTCATTTTGCTTCTCGAACCCAAGTCACGTATGTATGGAAGCTCACATTCTGATACTCTCGGAGAATTTCCATGGCAAGTAATCATCGGGAGTAATAATGCACAATGTACTGGCGTTTTGATACATCTCTTATGGGTATTGAGTTCAACTAGCTGTTTAGGAAGCACGGAACTGGTTTGTACGTTATGACAAGCTGGTACCTTCCGCAAATACCAAGCGGGACTTCCAAGTGACTACGAAAACACTGCTAGAGTCTTAAAGCAAAATAATAATAATTTTCCTAGTCTATTAAAGGCAAATCTATTATTCACCCTAAATACACGACTGGGCCGACTACTACAACTGTCGCTTTGGAAGATGACATCACCTTGGTAAAAATGGACACGCCCTTCGACATGACTTCTTCTGTGGCGACAAAATGCTTACCAATAAAAGAAACATCCGATACCTTGGAGACGTGTAATGTTTCCATGGCAGGTGTGATCTACTTAGTTTTACGGAACTCTAAACCATCAAACACTAATAACACCTAATCTAACACCGCGGCATTTGCCTGTCAGTTGCGTAGACCAGCAAAACTTTTCGCTTACCCACAAAGAGCAATGCTGGCTCTTGCGTAAGTTGTATGGCACTTGTTGAGAAATATATGAAAGACTGCTCTGTGAAGAATGGCGACGGCGGAGCACCTGTACTTTGGTACGGTCCCACTTACGACAGAGCGAAACTTGGCGTTGTCAGCAATAATATTATCCCTTGCGGCTCTGCGACTACCATCCGAGTGAGAAGGGTTGCTTCTCACCTCGATTGGATCAAAACTACCACAAGTAACGTTTCTAAACTGAATTTAAACCAAAGTCGCCCACTTTGTATCATAGGCCAAAATTCCTGCGCTCCATTCGAAGACTGTTCACAAGATGACGCGTACATAACGGCGTTTCTCCCTGTAGTAAACTCTGAATATTGAAATTAAGTTATTTATTCCAAGGCAATGAGCTGGGCCGTGTAAAAAAAATAATTAAAGAATATTCCTCGCCTAGAGAACGCACACTTCTTCGATTTCCATTTCAATCCAAAAATTGGGTTAAAAATAAGTAAAATAATAAACTATTAATGAGAAATGGTTCTGTATTTTGAGCCTTTTTTCTTACTGTCACCGTCCCCGCCCAGGGACTCGTTTCATTTACGAAATAGCTTATAACAATGAAAAATGTCCCTCTTTTTTTCTTAGTTACACAGAAGACATCACTTGTTATTTTTTTTCATACATGTGCCCAAGAGATATAATAATAATACAAAAATAATTACTTTTCGCTGGTTGGACTTTCCTGTGTTATGACTTGTTTCCTCCTCCCCCCTTCTTCCCTTTTTCATATAATCAAAACTTTCATTATTGGCTTTATAAAACACTCTCGAGTGCTTCTGGGTATGGCACGCAGAGCCACGCCTACATTTACCCTTTTAGCCCTCTTAACGATTACCAAAAAAAAAAGGAATAAACAAATTACAACAAAATTGATTCCCCCACATTCATACGCAGTTTGGGTTGGTCTTTTCACAATTTTCCGTTTCTCAACACAGCAAAAAATAAAGAAAAAATGTCTTGCAACAGTTTCAAACTTGTGCGCAAATATCCCCATTTTCCTGATTAGGTAAACCAACAAATCAAAAACGGGTGCATGACTTTGACTACAGGGGCAGGATGATGCATTGTTGCATCATGCCTTCATAGGGAGCGCAAGAACATTCTCAAAAATAATAAAAATTCATATAATCCTATATACACTTTTTCTAGTCTTTTACAAGGAAATCGTCACAATATGCGGCAATTCCCTTTCAAAAAGAGAGTGAGGAAATTTGTTAGTAAAAAAATGGAAAAATCACTTTGGACAAAAAGGGTCAAAGGCTTTTTTCACTCTTTTTTTTTGCTAACTTTCAACAATTTAAAAATAGTCTTTATTCATGTGGCCCGTTTTGTAACTTTCGGGCAAATTTCTTCATAGACACCAAATCACTACGCATCACAGTGCGCCAGGCGAGGCTTTTGTTCTTCCTGTAGAGGGCTTGTGTCAAATTCCACTGCTGCCTTTCATTTGCCCGGAAGCTAATACTGACGTCAAACTCACAAACTTCCAAAACGACCATTTTAATTGACTAATTCCTCTAAATGAGGGCGTGAAAATGGAAACACTTGATTTAAATCTCTTCAGGAGTTTTTCACAATTTTCTATGGTTTTATGGCGTGGCGGATAGAACGGGTATATGTATCACTTGATGGATAGATGGCGTGATTGGAGCTTTGTTGCTGTCTCTGTTGGGGGGTAGATGTCACGCTTTGTTTACAGTTTCACTTTGGGTTTAACCTCCTCCGCAATGCCACCCCACCTGAGTTTGAAGGTGCCGGTCCGCCAATGAATGGTGGGATCCCATAAGGCATGTATGAAGAGGAACGGTGCACTGCACTCCCGGAACAACCAGCCCACCACGAACTCAAACTTGCTGAAGGGCAACGAGGAGCTCTGTGGACGACGAACAGACTACCCATTAGTGCTTTCACGATGTATCAACTTTACCACATTTGCAACTGCAAGTTTTCCTTTCAACTCTAACTTCCCTTTAATTTCTGTTCAAACTTCCGTATTTCCCCCTTTTTCTTGCTTCAACGCCATCTGTTGGCGAGAACAGCTTTTTCACTATACAAATGTTGACTTCACCATCTTGCACCCGATGAAACTTTCTAAGAGTAGACTTGCGAGAGTGACGGAAGGTTTAACAGATTTAACAGGAAGTAGAGTTTCGAAAACTTGCTGTCGCTCGGTCAATAATGCGAATCAAGCATACATGAAACGTCATTTGCATCCAAATGCTTCGTTAAGTTCGAAGAAATCTGTGAATCAATTATTCATCGCTACTTCTGAACAATACTATTTTACGAACCCTCAAGCCAGCGCAAATCTAATCTAACACTCGTCTGTCCGAGCCGGCTGAAGTTCGATCTTTGCCATGTTACAATAAACCTGACTTCCTCTCCCATGTTTTTCTATCATATCAACAATGACATTTGGGAATAAAAGCAGTTTTTCCACTTTGCTCTGTAACAGGATTTTTGTGCAAATATTCCCAATTTTACGGGTAGTAATTACAACTATAAGTAAAACTTCGAAAGTCTTTATCCAATTCACTAGTGTCATCTATCGAAGCCATGGAAACTATAAGTTCGCCATTCGACGCTAGCAACTGCAAGTCTTTCACTTCGACCAACAAAGAAAAAGGAAGGGGGAAACAAAGGGAATTTCTGCAGAACCTTATGGCACCTTTCCAGGGCTTTAGCGTCTCATGGCGGATTTCGCCCTTTCTAGCCGTTAGGGACTAGAAAGTGCGAAAACCTATGATATTTTCTAGCTAAAACTCAAATTCAATTGTTTCTTATTTAATTTTCCAGGTGTCTCTCGTGTGTGTACTTTATGCAATGCTTTGATTCGTGTTCGACAGTGTCGTTTCGTCTCCTGCACTTTCAGATGGAATCTATTTCGCCACGCTCCTACTTTAGTTGCATCCCCTTCTTAGCAAAACTATTGAAATTCTTTTGTTGGGATGGTAACCATGGTCTTTGCTTTCGTTGCTGGGTAAAATGGTGCTGCCTTAGTTCCTGCGAGCTTCGTCAGGTGTCGTTTGTGAATCTGGAAACAAATCTGAAAGCCGTTCAACAGACTAACTACAGAGGGCATCAGTAGATCTATTACGAAGATCTTGACGACCGTGGTATACGCAACAATGCAATGAAAAGCTTCAGTAAATGCCGGTAAGAATATCGTTACGTTTAGGAGACTTAAGTAAAACACGCCCAATGAGAAGAAATCGTCATTCAAGAAGCGTGGATATATAATAACAGATGTTTTCGGAGGAAGAAGCGAGGCTATGTTTCTGAATGAGAGGAAAGCATTACCATTCCTACCTGCACGATAGAGAGGAGTATGTAATCCATAAGGAACCAGACCAGCACATGGACTAAATAAAAAACGAGCGGGTCCCACTGCAGCAACCACGACGCTGCCCACGCCGCCGTTGCACCCATCATCATACACTCGGACAGTGGCTCCAACACTATTGTTGTCGGTACCATCGCTATCCTTAACTTGGCCCATCTATTAATTACCAGAATACCGAAAAAGGAGAATGAAACCAAAGTAGAAAACAGTCATTAAAAACAAATACAAAAATTTTCATCGGTTTCTTATTTTTATTTTTAAAAACGTTCAATCTCAATTATTATTTTACCTAGTGCTGCCTAAAATTTCCTGATTCTATGTACGAAAAAATGCCTCATTTTCCTGTTTTTGTGTATATTTTAAAAGAATCTTTTAGAGGGTTAACCTTGTTATTCTGGCTTGGAATGATGAGACTTCGCAGGTGCCCGCGTTTTGCCAGGCCGGCTGGCTGCTCACGGCCAGTTTCCAGCCCCGGTCTGTGATGGATTTAGCGAGGAAGAAATCTTCGGCCAAATAACAGCCGAAAGCTTTCAAGCCACCGACTTCGTCAATCAGGCTCTTTCTCATTAACGACGACATGCCCGTGGCACAATTGACGCTCACGAGATCGGCTGCTAAATAAATGCGGGCGTGAGCGGTGCCAAAGAAAATCTGACCCAAATAATGAATGCGTTAATTGGTTGGAAAAACATCAAACAGTAAATTACTACGATAATTTTGGCTTCAGAAAAAAATAGTATAAAAACGCAAAAAAATGAGAAAAGATGGTAAAAAACGAAAAAATGAAAGGAAACATTACAAAATGAAATAGCAACTAAACAGAGGGTGAAAAGCTTAAAAATACAAAGTTAAAATAAACTACGTAAAAATGTTGTCAATAAAAGTAAATTCGAAAAAGGCAAACACGTTGAACAAAAATAAAATGAAGAGAAAAATAGACTACAAAAAGGGAGAAAAATTATAAAAATACTGAAAACTCAAAGATAAGAGTTCAAGACTGAAAAAGACTAGAAACGAAAAGTGGAGAGCGAAAAATTCCGCACACAAGCTTATATTGTCTAGTTATTTATTTATTTTTTTGTTCCAATTTGTAGGTTACTTTTTCTAACGTGGCGGGAAACCCATCTCGGTCGCAGACAAAAGGCATTTGATGGACCAGACCCACTTTTTCCGTCAAGTGATTAACCATATCCATCAACGTGTCTTCTTTCACTACAAAAAACAACAACAAATAAATAAAAATCCGTTAATAGCTCGTCATTTAGCAACGAAGAAAATCTCAGAAATACGGAAGCAAAAACCAAAAAAAGTAAGGGAATCGTTATTATGTCGTTGAGAGTACTTTCGATCATCTCAGAGCAAACACAATACATACAAATGTGCCAGAACAAAACATGAAATAAGACATCTTTTAACAAAAGTTTAAATAAATAAAAAATATATATTGAAAAATGTAGCAAAATGTCATTTACGTAGACGACGTCAATAAAATAGAAGAAAATAAATAAAAAGAATCCAAAAGCTGAACAAATACTGAAAAAGAACGACAGAAGTCTCAGAAAAATAATAACTAATAATAAATAATAATAACAAACATAAATGGAAAAAAAGAAATAATAATAAAAAGAGCGTGGAAGAAATAACTTACTGCGTAACCCAGAATCGGATATGAGAATGAACTCGTACTTGGCTGCCACGTACCCAGGTTGTAGGTTATTGATCTTGGGGTTAATACCCACTTTCGTTCCACCTGCATGACATCTGTCCATTAATACTTCTGACTTTCATTGTAGGGAATTTATATCGTAAAGTGGTTTAAATTTCTCAAAAAGGAAAAATTTCGTTAAAAATATTTCACTCTAAGGAAATTGATATCATAAAGTAGTTGAAATATGTACTAAAAATTAAAAATTTAGCTAAATAATATTCACGAAAACTTACCGACAAACATGGAACAATCCACATGGGGGTACTTTTCCATCAACCGCTTCACTAACATGACAGAGGGGTCGCTTTCGTCATGGATGCAAAAGAGGATTTCATACTGTGGCACATTTTTTCGAAATTAATTCAAGTTTCGTTGTTTTATTCTTTCATCGTTTACTGGAATGTTAATAATAATGTTCTGTTTTCATTGTTAATTTTTGAGCCTGTTACACGCAAGGGTTTGCGGACAACAGTGCAGAGGGAGGAAAGCCAAGAATTAGAATTATTGCGCATTATGACCGCTTAGTGTCGTCAGCGCTAGTGACGCTCTAACGTTTTTTTTTTTTCACAAAAGTTCTACAGATTAGTTTAAAATGCTTGTTCTGCACTCAATTTGAGTTTTGACTCAGTTTTGTGTCTAGTCATAGTTCTAACGCGTGCTCATGTTTGAACACCAAAAGTTGTGCGTAAAAACCGCAAAGCGTCCTCAGCGCTAGAGTCGCGCTCATGGAAACGTTCTTTATCTCAAAATAAAGTACGCTTGAGGCTTACTACACAAAAATAAGCGTCGAATTTTTACTACCGTTTTTAAATTAGTTTTAAGGCAACGTTTTGCCTTGTATGCTTTAAAATGTTCTACTGGCGCTCTAACGTCAAGTTTTCAAAAGCAGAAGTAAAGCTACTGACGAAAATCGAGCTTAATTTCAACTGACATTCGTCTTTGTTTTACAGTCTGCTTTATTACGAGTTTTGAAGTAAATGAAGAGTAATAGGACCAAAGGTTCGTAGTTAATCATCCCAAGCACTTCGTTGTCCATTATACCACATATCGAACGTCACTAGAAAAGGTGATGAATGAACTTCTCTACACCATTTCTTCGTTTCCTTCCGTTGATTTCTACATAAGCAGCTTCTGTGATTGTCCTTATCGAATTTCGCCATGTTTTTTTTTTTAAAAAAATTTTATTTATTTTTTTTTTTCTTTTTAGTCCTACGTTAAACGACTGAAATCGCTTCCAGGTTTGGTATTGTTCTAATCAGCGTCGTTACTCGATTAAACGCTCTTCCGACCAGGTTTCAAAGTTTAGAGCCTAAAATGTTAATAAAATAGGATTGAATTACGCTAACACTTACTAATGGATATGACATGGTGAAAAACGTTTCCAGATTGGAAAACAAGTTAGGGTCCACGCCCACTAATGGCTTGAGGATAGACACGCCCGGGTACGGCGTTTCTCGCGGTAACTGGCACGTCTTCCGGTGCAGCTTCCATCGCCTGTTAACACATTCCTTACATTATAGCAACCCATTCCCGGACTTTAAAATTTAAAAATAGTCGAACATAGTGCAATTAAAATCGAAAGACTCAGAAAGGAGAAAAAAGTCAAAATACGAGGATGATTAAAATAAAATAATGTTTTCTTTCGCTTTTTCAACTTTCTTCAAAAACAAGACTATGCACTATTTACTTTATTGCAGAATTTTTTCTTATTTTTTCTTAAAAAGTTACGAAGAAGATTTTTTATGCCACGCCCCATTAAGGAAGCAGTTACGGAAGCTTCTCTCCAGTACTGGCAAAAAGTTGGAACCCAAATCGATCGCTAGACACATTTCGTCGTTTGTACACGGATTTTCTCTCCGTCGTGGCTTTTCTTTCATTTTTTTTTGTCAACAACGCTCGCAAAGAAACCTTTCTAAGATTTTCTTTCTTTTTCTCTATTTTTTTTGGCTGTTGTTTTGATTCTCGAACAAACGCTTCAAAACTGTTCCTGCTTTGAGAAAACATCGTGTTCGCTCAATTCTGATGCGCTTACAGAGCAGATAACATGCGATTGTGAGAAAAGCCACTTTTAAAGTTTTTTTAAAGAAAAGAAAGTATATCAATTCAAAGAAAAGTACTTCGACTACTCAACAAAGAAAACATAAAAGCCTCAAAATTGTTAAAATGAAAATCTTAAGAAACAGAGATTTCGAAAGCGAAAGGTAGACAAACTAAAAATAGAAAATCATTGAAACAGAAAAAAATGGAAAAAATGGGAAAGTAGAAAGATAGAGCAAAACAGAACAATATACACAACAGTGACAAATAAATTTTTCAAAAGCGAGTTCAGTGTAACTTGGCGTTGAAATCTACTATGTAAGGCGAATTGAGCGTGTATTACGTTAAAATAAAGCCAAACCCGATGTACGAGGCAGTTATGTGAGAAAACCCCGCTTATTAACGAAACTGCACTAAAATCTTATATGTCATACGTTTTTACACGGTGAGAAAAATAATTTAGTTCAATTGAACGTTCGCAGTATGGAAATATGGTCAGACCCGGACATAAGGGACCTTGTAAGAACAAAAAAAGTTTATAGGCTAAACTGATCCCAAAACACAAAGTAAGGCGGAGAAAACATGCACGCTAAGGAAGGTAATTTCGTTCAATTGAACGTAAACTACATGGTGAGTCAAGAGCCCGAATGTAAGAGACCCCTAACGTAAGAGAATTGTTCTTTGAAACAGGATCGGACAACTTTCATAGTAAAAGCAAATGCAGCAACGGAGGTTAAGGTCATTTCTACGTTGATTTTTGGCATGTCTCTTACATACGACCTCGCTTGTCAATCCCCGTTAAGGCTGTCTAATAAGTTCCGTGATACTTTTTCCTCAGTTTCCTAGCAAAACATACTCAGAACTTTCGAAACAGTCGAAATAAATATGAAATATACACAAATATATAGATAAATTAATAAAAATAAAAAAAATTGCTAAACATTTTCAAAAATCCTAAAAATCTCTAAAATAGACACGAATATAAATAAAAATTAGTATCAATATTAAATATAAATAAGTACACAATTAAAAAATACGTGAAAAATTAAAACATCCGAAAAATCTCTAAAATTATAAAGGAATATAAATAAAAATAAGCATCAATATAAAAATATAAACAGATTTAAAAAATATCTAAAAAAGAACAGTTACTTTTTTCAGAAAATCCTAAGAATGTCGCAAAATATAACCGCACATGAATTTCACATAACTGAGTATAAGTATCAACATTAAGAAATAAATAAGTATAAAATGTGCATTAAAAGCCTAAAAATGTATTTAAAGATAAACGAAACAATAAAACAAAAAATGCAAAAATCCTAAAATTCTCTGAAAATAAGCACAAAAATATGAATTAAAAAATCCCGCAAATAGAAACGAATTTTAAGAAAAACAATACAAGAATTCCACTAAAATAACCATAAAAATATCAATAACACCTCTACAATTATATACTTAAGAAATCCAATAAAAATTATGAAAAATCCACGCAAGGAAAAAATACGCTTACGTACCCGTAAAACACTGCAGCAACATGGACGACCCAGTACCCAGCCCAGAAAACCGCAATAGTGAGGGCTAACAGGGTGCACAGCGTGTACCAAAATGCCATGTTGGGACTATTAAGCTAAGCCACGCCCTCTGGGACCTCGCAGCGGCCACGGAATGCTGCAACTCTGCCACCAACACCTTTTCTTCGTAGACTTCGTATTTCCCTCCTTTGCTTCTTGCTTGCGCACTTATTCGGCCAGTACTCGCGTGCTCGGCGTTAGTTCTTTCACTCCAAGCGCGCTTTTCCTCCTCAGCAGCCACCAAGCGGGTTCTAGGCGCACTACTCAACGCGTGGTAGTATTCCGTGACGCTATTTTCCATACTGTTGGGCACCGCATTGGAATTTCCCCCAAACTGCCAACATGGGAGCTGCAAAGTTCGTCGCGTCTTTGGCAGTAAACTTCTCTGAAAAGCTAGGCCACGCCCCTACGTACAGCTCCAACTTGTTTCGCCTGTCTCTGGTCTTTCCTTTTTCGGCTGGTTTGGGTCGATTGCTGGGGAAAAGTGGTGCGAAAAGGCGGGAAACGGATTTGGGGGCGGAGCCACGCGCCAAGGGCAGATTCCAGGTCAATGTCAATGTCAACTGGCGAACCTGGAACGCAGCAAAAGAGAGAAAAAATGGTTTCAATTAGCTTTGACTCTCCCGGGAATCGCATGGCCCACTTTCTATCTCCAGTCCAATTTTCCTGCCTGCGAAATTGAATCGATACAGCATGTTTTTCCTGCTGGGGTCATTAGCATACGTTGTCCCTTTTTCCTAGTGCAGTTGGCGCGATTGGGAGATACGTTTCGACCATATTCCCTGCGACATGAGCCCGCACTGGCTTAACAAATATAATTAAAATGCTTTAGAGCGCGAAGATTCGGCAAATATTGATTTCTTTCGAGAATTCCCTGCAAGGTGAAGCACTGGAACGTTTTCCTTTTAAAAACGGTTTTAGTTCCTTCAGAAAGCGAAAATTCCGGAGAAACGGTTTATCTGTGGAAACGCGAATTAAGTTTCCCTGAAAAAAATCGCACGAAAGCAGCCAAATTCGGAGAATTAAAATTATTCGGAGAATAATTAAAAATCGAACATTCGGAAAAAAGCTTTAGAAATTAAAAACAGTAGTCGGGTTTTTGATAGATAAACAAAAGAAGCGTATTAAAGCGCAAGACTTCGGAAAATATTGATTATTTTTTTCAACACTTAAAGGCGATTCACATACTGTTTCGAAAACGCCTAAAACGCGACATTTCGAGAAAAATTGTTGCGTTTTCATGATAAAAGCGCATAAACTGGTTAAAAAGCGAAAATGTGGAAAAAGGGATTTTGAGTTGAAAATGCTAGTCAATTGTCACAGAAAGTCTTCGTAAGATTTTACAATAATATAAATAGGCCTCTAAGCTGTTTTGTTGCTATTTTAGTGAAAATTTATGTATTACGGTTCATGCAGCTAATTTTTCGTTAATTTATAGAAAATGCTTGCTGATTTTTTATGGTGTTTGACAAATATCGACATCCAGACGCTTGTGTTAACACGTGAGCACCTGTTAATCTCGTCACCCTCTTCTCACGGTGTAAGAGAAAAGTGTTAGCTCCTTATGCCTTCCACAAGTCTCTTACATCCGGACTCAACCCTTGCACGTATTCCACGCATCAGTTTTCACGACACCATCGCTTTGTAAAAATTGTCACTAGAAAAGACTAACTTTTTCATTGTTGCTACCAAGATTTCTGGCCATTCGCGCCATTTAGTTTCGATGTTTTCGCCAATGACCACCCGATGGCGTTTCAATGGCGTTGTTACATTACTAAAGCCTCGCGGCCACACAGATTTGGCACACGCGACATGGCCGAGCGTTGCCCATCGCCGATAAAACTGTATACCACGCTCCATAAGGGATCCCCACGGAGTCTTGTTTGCCGATATCAGGAACTTTCTGCGCCCGGTTCTGGGCGCGCTGCCCCGGCGTAAATCAAACCGCGTTGACCTTTCAAGAATACTCGAGACGCTTCATTGTCGCAAAAAAAAAAAGAAAAAGAAAAAAGAAAACGGACCTTGTCTAAACCCTCACGTTGTGTTGATCCATTGCGCTTTGAGATTAACACCCTCTTGGCTGTTTCCACGCCCCTCGTGCGAAAACACTTCTTTTAAGAGAATAGGGCAAAAACGAGAAAAAAGCCAAGAAAACTGTAGTATCGATTAGAAAGTCAGAGACGAAAAGCTAAAAGATAGAAGAACCAGTTTAGCGAGCGATAGATTGAAACAGGGAACATTCCCGAAGAGAAAAAAAAGTGTGATAACGGCGCGTCCTCAGCGAATGGGCGTCGAAAAATGGCGACCGACATTATATTTTCCCTTGAGCTGCTGAAAATGCCTCATAATATTGTGTTGGACAGAAATTTGCAAGTGTGAGGCAAAAATGTAACACGAGCAAGGGGAGGAGCTTCTAGATGTAGTGTTTTTGTTGCAACGCTATTGATTTTTACCATTCAGGCCAGCTCGGAAGCCACCTTTAGAGGGGAAAACTCGAGTTACGCGGGCACGACGTCGCGTTTCCCTACACAGGAGGCTTCGAGGTACGCGGATTGCAACTGCACAACGCGTGAATCAAGAAACACGATACGCCTTAGAATAATGTCCTGTAACATAGAAAGCGTCTTTAGCGCCTCGTGCTGGGAGATGTACAGGCTTCAGGATACACATCACGAAATTGACAGAATTTCTGCAAAATTCTAAAGAGCTCAAAGGAAAATCGCGGATTTTTCGCGACTTTGGGAACTCAAGTCTCTTACACAAGGATTATTCTCCCTTTGCTTGACTATAACGGAAGCAGATTACGGGAGTCGCTTATATCCGAGTATTTGTTTTTCTGTGCTTTTACCACTACATGGTAACATGCGATTAATACTCTACACTCTTACGTCGGGGTTGTCTCTTACATGCATGTACCTTAAATGCTTGTGCGGCTTCCTATCCCATTAGCAAAACTAGTCTCTTATATTTGGGTTGTTCCATAGACTTTCTCTTAAATCCGGTTGGTCTCTAACGTGCCTTGCTTCTGTGCCAAGAAAAACACTTGTATTGTCTCTTACATCCGAGCTGTTCAACCACACGAGATTTCAATATTGACATTAACCCAAGGTGTGTCTCTTACACTCGGGCTCTCTTCTTGGCTTTTATACGCATGTTGACACATACGGAAACAGCCTCTTATACACGGATCGTTTTACTATGCGAGATTTCAAGAAGTTAAAGAATGTCTCTTACATCCGGGCTCTGCTTGGTTAGCAATCTTAGTTTTTACGTAAGCAGTAAGATAAAGAACAACTTTGCATTCTCCTATATCCGAGTTGTTCCAGTTCACAAAATAATTCTAAAATATGCCATGACATGTCTCTTACATCCGGGTATTATCTAAATGTGCACTACATTCAAAGACGCAATCTTTAATTGACAGAGCTCCATAGTTCCAGAAAGTACCCAATTAAGTGAAGTATGTTTTTAAACGAAGTTACATTACACTAGAAGATAGGTAATATTTGTTAGCTACTAGGCGAGTTATACACTTAACCGATATAAAGCCCTGTTTTTTTTTTCTCCTATCTACATTGCTGTTTGACCCACATCGACGGAGCCGTAACCTTCGAGGCCACGCTTACCCCCACAATATTGACTGTATAGCGTGCAAGTAATAGTGTAGTGCCAGGTCCTGCCATCCCCGCCCCTTTTTACCCTGCACCATGTCTCTATATACCTGGACATCTTGGCTAGTATAACCCTTGACAGGCATTACTTGCCCTCTGACTGCCAAGGGGGGGGGGGGGACTCCGACACCCTCCCACCCCCTGCACTTTTGTCACTACCCCACCAAGGGGCATATGGCTTAATACTCAAATTATTGACCCAAAACTTGACTCTTTCCGCTCTCACCGATTTCAACCCCATTTCCCTTTCCGCCCTCGGTACCCTCGTTTTTTAGCCGTCTCGTCTGCTTCATTACAAAGCGACCCTACACCCTCACTTGTGTTAGTAACCCCAGTTGACACTAGAGTGATAATGGTTGGTGTGAACACGCTTAAGGTTGGATGCCACAAGGCTTCATTGGAAGCCTTTTGTGGAGACAGATGCGCAATGGAGTTAAGGTGTATTTACACTAGGTAGTTAACTATGGTTAGTGAGAGGTATCTGATGAGTTAAGAAGTCGGGTTATGAAATGTGAGACATGGAATCAAGAGATGGTGGTATAGTGAAAAAAGGTTACGTTTTCACTAATAGCTTAACCATGGCGGTTATGGAATTAGGGCAAAATACTACTAGTTGAATAAAGATGGGGTTTAGTAAGGGTAATATCACTTAACACAGAATTTACCCTAAGTATGTTTTAGCTACAACAGTTCAAAGGACAAAGTCCGTGTCAATTTGATTTAACCATGGTTAGCGGTTAAATCTCGTGCGAACGAGGTTGTTAAACATGGGTAAACTACAATTAAAAGAGATCAGCGCTGTTACTTAAGATAAACGCTATGTTGTAAGGAATCATTTCTCTGAAGATTAAATGCCTAATGCAACCCAGCTTCAGCATGGGTATATATTAAGTCTTAAACAAGGTTAATGACCCTTGAATGCTAAATTACTCTGTTTAGACAGTTAAGGTGTAAAACGTGGTTAAGGTGTAAGTAAGGCTTGACGTGACTAAAACTATTAATATTCGAAGACTACTGTCATTACTCTAATTTAGCCACATTTACACTGAAATACTAACCATGGTTAATTGCCTTAGAAAGATGCTGGATAAAATTAACTACGGTTAAGCAGCTAAGGGAAACTCAGATAGCTGAAACGATAATTTTTCGAAAATTGGAGCATCGGTCAACTTTACCCATGTTTACAATACGCCTTAACCATGGTTAATAAACCCTGGAATGTTAAGTTACGTTCACAAGCCTTAAAACGGTTAACATAAAGGCAAATAATAAAAAATGAGTTTCTTCCATGAGTAAATGATAAGCTGTCAGTCTAGCTAACGCACGTTTACCATGGTTAACCAAATAACCATGGCTAGTAACCCTAGGAATTGCCCTATGTGCGAGGTATTACAAATATGCTTAGTGAGCACGGTTAAAATACGTGGGTTAAGTCGCTAGTGAATTGCAGAGAACGAAAACTATATTTGTTCCAGAACTGAGGGCACATTAGTTTACTTTACCCGCGTTCACATTACGCCTAAACTATGACTACAAACCTTTAACGTTAGGTTACCTTCCTACAAGGTTACTTAACCCTGGCTAAGATCCAATGAGTTAATCAAACTATGTTCAAAGCCCAAAGTCCCAATAGTCTTCCCTCCCGTCTTAACCATGGTTAATAGCCCCCGAATGTTACGTTGCCTATTCTAGGTCTTGACCATGGTTAAGTCACTAAAACTGCAGAAAATGAAAACTGCGCTCTTTAAAGATACAAAGGCATAATTTCCTGTTAACTCACGATTTACATTACGTCTAAACCATGGTTAAGTTGCCTGTAATCTGCAAAACTCTATGGATATGCATATCTAAAAGATCAAGGTCTTTTCAATCGACTTTACTCACGTTAACACTGACCTGCTAACCATGGTTAATAGAACCAGAACGTTAACTAACACTGTTTATAAGTTCCTAACCATAGTTAAGCTTTTCGTAAATCTACAAAGAGTGAAAATGAAGCTTTGTAAACGATCAAATTTAGCTTGTTTTACCTACGTTCATAATACTCTTTAACCATGGTTAACAACCCTGAAAAGTTAAGTTACCACACTAAAAAGGTCCCAATCGTGGTTAAGACGCTTGTGAAGTTAGCATTAAAGCGGTTTTCAATGGTCGAAGTGCTAAGATCGTTAGCCTACTTTACCCATGTTTACATCACTTGCTAACCATGGTTAGTAAAAAAAAGATAACTACGTATTTTCTCCATCTCGTCTATTAACTATGGTTAAGCAGTTCGTAGAACAGCAAATAATCAAAACAGCGCTTATCAAAGCTATAAGCTTCTTTACTTTACTTAACCTATGTTTACACCAACCTGCTAACCATGGTTAATAACCGTAGAATGTTCAATTACGCTGTTTGTAAGGTACCGTAACCATGGTCAACTCTTTAGTTAAACTGCAGATAACTGAAACTCAACTTACAATGACGCAAGTCTCTTAATTGTTTTTGACTCACATTCACATTAATCTGCTAACCATGGTTAATAACCCTAGAATATTGACCTGCCCAGTTTACAAGTTAAATTAACCACAGTAAACTGGACAGCTTTACTGGGATTAATTAACTTGTGAACTGGCAATAATAAAAAAAATAAACCACCATTAAAAACTACCAATAACTCAAACTATTCAGAGACTTCAGTCTCGTTATTCTGCTTCATTCAATTGTATAGCCTACTAACCCTCGTTAATAACCCTCGATGTTCAAATTAGCCCCTTTAGGGCCCACGCCACGTCTCAATACTCCAAGAGGTTAACAGATACGCAAGTCAGACAATACAACCGAATAGAACCTTGTTCTCGTTTCAAATGACTTAAATGTACTGTAAATCCCAATTCCTTTAGAAACTCTGCTTAACAACCCCAGTTAACCTACTTCCACACTCTTAACTCTGTCCTCGCCTCTTGCGTCACGCCCTTTTCAAGCTCGTTTCGCATACAACAACCCCACAATCAGTTTATTAGCCAAGAGTATGTGCACTTACGTCGCCGCCGGAAAAGGTGTTTTCCGTTTTCTAAAAGACCACACAAAACTCCGCGGACAATGGCGTATCTCACTCGTTGTGTAACACTCGGGCGTGCACTTGAGCACTTCTTCGCGGCTTTTAGGCGTCCTCTTTGTTGAGCCCAGCAGCTTCTTTCGCAGCGAAAACAATTTTGGAATTTATTTTTTTCTTTTTCTTTCTGGTACTTCTTAGCTTTTTGTGCTGTACAATCAAGGAAAATTACAGCAAAAAAGACCCAAGTTTGCCAGTACTCCACGACCGCAAGGCAACTCGTGTTAAGAAACCCACGCTTCACACTACACGTTGTATCTCGTGGAATTTCGTCTCGCTAACCTTGGTCGCTCGTACTTGGCGACTACTGAGCTGCCTCAGGCGACGGGGCCTTTTCTCCCCAACTACACCCAAGCCCCGCCTCCAGAGACTGCCGAAAGGGTGGAGCTCCGTATTTCCACTGTATTGCTGAAGAACTTACGACGGTTGCTAGGACAACACGCCAACCAAACTTGGGGCTTTTTTACGCCGTGTTTTTTCCCCGAACGTAGCTAGTGTTTCCGGTAGCGTCGAAAAGCGTTTTTTTATGCATATGGAGTACTGTAACTGTTTAGTAAGTATTGCAATCTGGCCTTGATTTACTACAGGCCACACGACACGTCCTTAATACCAATACGGAGACGAAAATGCAATAGGAGCCACGTTAGACGTTTAAACTCACACTGAGTACGATGGAAATATTGTTATTACAACTGCATTGCTGCGTTTCAGAAGGTTGTATTTCTTTATATAGTTTGATTTGTGATGGAAAGAATTTAATGGAACCGACGACTGTGCAACACATCATAAGACAATGGTTAGAACTCGTAAAGTAGCTGGGAATTTAAATTTGTTAGACTACTGGCCATAAGTTAAGTTTCTTAGTTACTTAAGTTAAGTTAGTTAAAACTAAATATTTAAGCTGAGTAGGTAACTCACAGTTAAGTAATTAAATCATAGTTTAGTAAAAGTTATAGTTGAGTGTGTTATTAGGTTATCTAAATTATACAAGATAATTATCTTTATAGCTCATAGTTAAGTTATAGTGGAAGTTCAGTGGTTAGGTTATAGTTAAGTTACAGATAAGTTATTTACCTTAATTCCCTATGGTCAATACACTCAAAGAAAATAAACTTAATAATCGAACTATTTTAACAGATTTTATACATAGTACAATAATAAATTCAATAAATTTCCGTAAACTATTCAGACAAATTTAACAAATTCAATAAATTCAAACATTTTTTCAAAACACTGACTTGAATTACAGCTAGAATCATTCTAACCTAACTGTAAAAAAAAAATTCGAAGAACTTTGCTTACATATAAACTTCGCTATTTAAAGTAGCTTAAATTACAAGACAAGCACCCTTTTAACAAACTCCCTTAGCTAAAACAACAAGACTTTACTAATGTAACCTAACTTAACCCTCCTCCATGAATAAATACGTTTTTAAACACTTTCACTTAGCTACTCTAAACCAACCTAATCAATTTAATCAAACAGATAGTTCTCAAAGAGTACACTTAAGTACGTACACTAATTAAACTGAACTCGCATAATATTTTCAGTGAAAAAATAACTACTTTCAAGTATCTTTAATTAGCCAATGTAACCTAATTCAAATAACATTTTCATTCGCTTCCCATGTTTTTAATATGCAGGCCTGGATTACGTTAAATTAGTTTAAGCGAAGAGAAAATTCAGAACTTTCAACCCAAAAATGCCTGACATGCTGTCAAAATACGGCAATTTAGTGGAAAACAAGACCCTTAAGTCGCTTAGAGCTTTAGACCTTTAATATCTCCTCCAACATATCTTCTTTTAGCAACCATTCCTTCAAATTTGTTAACTGTTGAGCTCACGAACTGCAAAACTGAACAATATTCTTGTTTAGTTACGTGGGATTAGTTTAGAGTAGCTCAGTGACGGTGTCGAAAAACGTATTCGTGTAGGTTAGGTCAGTTATGTTAGCTTAGTTTATAATTTTCCCTTGTGCTTTTTTAAAAGAAATACTCAAACGTGAAATACCCCTGAAATGTTTCACTTAAAATCCTCCACCCTGGCTCACTTAATTTTACCCTTCTTTTTAAAAATTTCTTTTCAAAGCTTTCATACAAAAAAGCTTTCAAAATCACACTGAAGAAGATTACCATTATGTCAAAAATCAAGCGGAGGTAACAACAGTCATGGCATTTCGGTGCGAGAGGGCGCACTCGTCATGGTTAACCACGTTCCTATCTCGTGCTTGCTAATGCTCTGCAAATACATCACGATAAACAAAGCTCCAGGGCAAATGTACTTTGTTGTATCTACTCTAGCACCAACGCGCCCAATTTTTGCAAAGCTTCAAACTTTCCATCTATTTCCACTGCTTTCCTTAAGAAAAAGAAAGAAAATCCCTCAACAAAGAATTCCTACCCTGACATCCTTCAACAATGAATTATTGGGCTGGCACACGACAACTCCGAAAGACTATCGCGAAAGAAGCCTACAACAACGAATCCTCATTACGTAGTCCCCAACAGCCACCAAAGATCGCAGCACCATGGCTTAGGGAAGTCCCGCCTTCCCTTGCCGGAAGCTACGGCGTTTCAGCGTTTGTCTATTTTCATGCCTAACACTGAAAGTTTGCGTCTTGCATGAATGAAAATTTCGTACAAATAACCTTGCTATTATGTACTGCTTTACAGACTGCAAAGTGCTGTCACTCAGAGAGGAATGTGTTGCAAAAATATCTGCGAAATTTATATACCCAAGTAACCGGTTTATGGCCTCTATTGTTACCTCCCCCGAGAATCTGTCTAACGATTACAATTCCAGACCCCGGAATAGTCGTGAAAACACTTTTCTCGAATGTGGGCCAAGTAAGCGACCGCTATCGACTAAATATACGTACCTATCAATAGAGTAATAAAATGTTCATTTATGTTTAAATTACTTAAAAACCTGCGACACCAATGTACTACAAGGCTATTCTGTTACTAAAGTAATCTTTTCCACCCTACTTTTCACCCTTCCCCTCTCCTTCCTCCTTTAAAGCCAACAAAAGATAAGATAACAGGAGAATTTAAATGATTTACTGTCTTGAACATATGGCAGTTGTATTACAACAATTACTCGCCAAAGTTGCACGGCATTTACAGTACAGCTTCGCCTGTTGCACCTCTTATCCGGTCTTACAAGACAGAAGAAAGAAACGAACTTAAATGATGGAAAAACCACCTGCACTACCGGAAGACGAAACCAAGTGTTTGGCTACACGTAAGTGTGCGTAGAAAGGTCACAACAATGGCCCCGCGTTATTAAGAAGGTCTGCCGTGACGTCAAGGTAGTATAACTGTCTAATTGTTTAAGACGCACAACACCATTTTGTAAACCATCACTTAAGCGAACAAAAAATTAAACCAACCTTGTGCAACCGGAAATGCCTGTTTGTCCTAAATGCGTCTTCAATAGGCTCCAATTTGAAACACAACGCACTGAAACACAACGACGGTTTCCACTGGGTGGCTTAAAGAAGGTAAAACTTGAAGATTTTTCTGGGCACGAAAATATTTGGAGAACAAACTGAAAACAGTCCCCGTTAGGGTGTTTGTCAACAATGGCCACAGAAAGGTACACTGTCGGCAACTGCACTCGCGGACGACTAACTTGGTTTCTGAACAACTCGAGTAACGCTGCAGCCGTTGAACAATCGTCGCTTATCTGGGCGAGCTTACACATACGGAAATATTACGGGGCGCTTATCGCTAACGAAAACGGTTTCGGCTATCAGTGACGACTTTCCGGCTACTCAGACCTTTGCCTAGGCTCACTTCGCTGCGTCAGCTTTGCAGTTCGAGAGCAAACGACTACGAATACTCCAAGGTCTGTGACATCTAGAATTCCTTATCTACTTTTACGGATTGCTTTATTTCCGAGGATTTGCTACCAATCGTACTTGATGCTCTATAATTTGGAAAAAAGGAAAAAGTAATAATTTTTAAAGCTTCAATAGCAAATACATTACTAGCATTCGTACTAAGAAAATTTTTTTAAGAATTAAAAAACAGAAACAAAATTTAAAAATAATATAGAAAAATAGAAATTAGCGCAGAAAACAAAAAATACAGAAATCAAAATTGGAACGAAACAGAAATAGTGACGACACATGCACAAGCGTTTATTTTAAGTGGAAAAGCGCTTTTCTTAATTTTGGAATTTTTTGTGAAAACGAGCGCATTTGGGCTGAATGTATTGTTGATTTTACAGGAAAAAGAATAATACAATTGATTTTTTTAAAATAATAGGAAACTACTTCCAATAGCCTTATTCTCCCATAAAGCCACGCCTTTATCCCATTGCTTTAAAGAATACATCATATGTATTCTTTAAATATATGTATTATTATATGAAATATCTTTAATATCTACTCTGTATGCACAAGTAGATATTTATTACATGTCTACTCAACAGAATAAGAACTGTTTCTTTAAAAATCACAAACAACTTTCTACTTTTTGCTGTAATTCTTAGTTCACAAAATCCTACTTATCCGGAAAAATTGAACCGATAATGTGTATATGTAAATGTTGCGTGCTTTTTATGGATATAAATATATTTTTAATTAGATGTGTTTTTTGTATATTTCTTGTGTATAATTTTGTGTATATATTTGCTATTTGTCTGCGTTTTTAAGTAGTTTTGACAGATTGGCTTTTCTCTGTGCATCGATACGTGAAGTCTTTTGATACGGATTCACTGTTATTGTTACTGCAGGACAACATGGCCAAGAGATTTTTCGACAGAGACGACTCAAATTGTACGCAAGAATATAACAGTTTTAGTAGTTTTGCTTCAGTTTCAGCTGTGGGCATTTTCATTGTTATGAAGTCATTTTTTTATTTTTATTATTCCTTTAGGGGGCAGAGCCAGCATTATCAGTTAAGTTAGACTTGTATGGTGTTTTAGTAGGATTTAATTCCGAATTTCTTGCAGGGACGAAACACATTAAAACATAAAAAATAATAATAATTAAAAGAATTTTCTCAGCATTTTGGATATTGAAGACTTCACTAAAGTTATTTCTGTTCACTACAGCCATCGCCAGTATTTTTTTACGAATTTTTTAACATTCCCCTTTTTCAAGTATCGAATGACAAAAAAAAAGTATGTGCATAAAAGAAGGGGTACGCTGTAACACGGAACCCAATGCTAACTGTCCCACTTTCTTTTAAGCAATGCTTTATTGGCGTTTCATAGCAGGTCCCTTTTCCAAGACATGCTTTCTGCCTCCCTTTTGCCAACAGCAGTCTGGGCTCCCTACTCTTCTACTAACGGAGGACCGAAATTGGCGAAAGCATACTTTTACGCATAGATAAGACTATATAAAAACGGTTATGAGCTTAACGTCGTTTCGTATCGTAGCTGTACCACTTTTCTATGAGTACTTTTTCCATGTGTACACGTACGCCATTGGTGGTCAAGTTAGAAGAGTTTATCCTGCATTGTTGGGTCAGCCTACGAGTCCAGGAAAACGGAAGTTCAGACTCGCTGTTGTGGGCTTATTTGCCGAAACCTGTGGCTCGAATGGTAAAGTCTTCCTGGAAAAGGTAAACACTCGACAGGGACTGAAGGAAGATAGATAAATTGAGAGAAAGTGGTTAAGTTTTCCTTCCTAGATTGAGTTTTGAGTGTTCCGGAAACTGGCTTCAAATGCAGAACACTTTATGAATAAATAACAGCCAGGAGAGCTTTAGTATCAGCTTTATGGCCCGACCAGACAGTGTACTCACGTACCGTGACGTCACGCACGTACTGACTAAACTGGCTCTTTCAATGATAAATCTCGGTCGTTCTTCCAATCTATGCGTCTCAACTCGGCAATCGCGTTTAGCGACTGGAAATTTACCGACGTCGTTACGACAGCTTTCCTGGAAGTTATGAAATGTGGACGAGGCACATTTCGGCAAGTACGTGTACGATTGAAGTTAATGAAATGGGCAATATGTGCTGGTACACGCGGCAAGCACGTGTAATGAGTACTAACCGGACTTGAAACGATAGTTGCAGCACTAATGAAACGAGGAAAATAAACCAAAAAGGCGCTGTTATGCACTAGACTCGTGCACAACAATGAAAACTTTACGTCTCGATAAGATTCTTTCACTGTCACGCGCACGGCAGTACGTCGCCATTTCGAAAAATATGGACTTTTCATATTTTCACAAATATTTACAGCAGTGAAACTAGGCTGGGAGAGGTGGTCAATTGTTGAATGCCAAACTGGTGGCGTCAGTAAGAAGTTTCAATTGTCGGGACAAAAATTGTGAAACGCCGTCATCCTTCGTCTACCTTAACCCGCAACAATGGTTACGAGGCGAACATGTCCATAGTTGTCAAGAATGGCAAAACTCCCGTGAAATTCGTCACCAGTTTTCATTCAACGACAATGGGAAGTATGTCATCGTCGAATAAGACTGACTGTTGTCAAAATAATGTAAGCGAGTAACAAATCAGTGCGACCAAGACAAGATTGCGACGTCACGGCTGTCACATGACGTCAATGTGTCAGCTTTGCATTATTATTACGTAAAAGGGTAAGTAATGGCTTCTAACACGTAACAATGGAGGAGAGGAAATAAAAACTACCTTAAAACTACACGAAATAAAAACTACATGAAGTTTGTGTTCCTTGGAAATAAAAACTACCTTAAGGTTGTGTTCACATGGACGAAATAAGTTCACATGGAAGAAATAAGGATTGCACCCTTGCTCCGTTCACTATGACGTCTAACTGACCAATCCCCCTTTTTTATTCTAACAATGGAAATTGCTTTACAAAACAATTTACAAATCCCTTGTCCTCGCGCAATACACTGCAGAAAAAGAAGTGAAACACTATCAAATTACTAAAAAGGGACCCTAGAAGTCCATAAAATTAACAGAAAATACAAAACCAACACGCTTCTGTCCAAAATTATAAAAATATTACACAGACGGTTACATAAATAATACATAAGTTAAATTCACGTATGTACACAGAATTCATACTTATGACGTTATTACTACTATTAATTTACACTATAAATACTACCAGAAATGAATCCTACGTAAAAATAAAGGTGAAATGTAACACGTATCCAAGAAAAACAAAACAATTACGAAAAACTGAAAGGCGGTTAAATCTCGCGTAAGCGAGGTTACCTTTGTTTACCTATGTTTACACGGTCTTGACCATGGTTAAGTCACTAAAACTGCAGAAAATGAAAATTGCTTAACCAATGTTAATAATTCTGCAACGTTAATTTAACCCCTTTACAAAGTATGAACCATTGTTAAGTTGCCTGTCAACTGCCAAAATAAAAAAAAAAAAAAATATGCTTTCTTAAAAGATCAAGGTCTTTCTATTCGTCTTCACCAGCGTTCAAACCGTCTTTATAACCAAGGTTAATAACCCCAGAACGTTAACTTACACTTACAGGTCTTCACCCTAGTTAAGCTCTTCGTTCATCCACAAAGAGTCAAAATTAAGCTTTCGGAACAGCCAAATTTATCATTAGCTTACTTCACCTATGTTTGCATCCCTCGCTAGCCATGGTTGGTAAGCAAGCTATTTATTTCATCTATGGTTTACGCAGTTTGTAAAACTGAAAGCAACCAAAACGGTATTATCAAGGCTAAAAGCTTCTTCATTCTACTTAACCCGTCTTCACACTAACCTGCTAACAATGGTTAACACCTCCAAAAGGTTAATTGATCTTGCTTGCGAGGTTTTAGAGACAATTTCGTCCGTGAAACTGAGAATAACTAAAAACAATTGTTCAAAGCTCAATTCTTATTGTTTTTAAGTCACATTAACCCAGTAAGCAAAAAACTAGTTTCTGACCTTTTCAATTCAATTTCTGTTCATCTGCCTCTACATAGTTAGGACAAAATTTATTTTCAATCAAAGCAACATTCATTTGGTCAAAAGGAAGTCTGATTCCCAAATGGGGATCACGTCACGCACCATTTACTTTTCGCGCCATTCTTGAAAGCAGTCTAAGTGCAGCCCAACGTCGCAATTAGTACTGCTCCGCTACATTTTTCTTGCATACTGCACACACTCTTTGTTTACCCTCTTCTGCACGTTCCAGTAAGCGTAATCCGGGTAGCCGCTTGGCGATAAGGACACCACGACTAGTCGTTAATTTGCCGAAGATTTTCTCCTCAGTCTTTGGCCTTACAAAGTGGCAACGACGAAGCGAGACACGCTCCGCTAACAACTCTCCTGAAATCTAGTAAAAGAATCGTTCCGTTTGCCCCGCCGAACAGAAGAAGGAATTTTACCAATGCTACATCTATGGCGTTTGCAATCAATGGAAATACCACTCCCCCTCCCCTGGTATTCAAGTTCGGTACCGCTGGACACACCAGTCCATTTTGTCAACTCTCCCCATGTATCTGCTATTACTCCGTGATTAGTTTAAGTTGACGGATTTGCACATCTTTCTTCTCGGTTACGCCTTCAAAGAATTGGGTTGTTTTTTCTTCCACTTCATATTCCGAGTTAATGCGCTTTTTCGTGGAGCTAAAGCTTCCGTAACAAAGCTTTTTAATAGCACAGACAGGTTAAACTACTTCTTCGAGATATCTGAGACCATTGTATCATTTGAAGCGTAATTAGTGACAAAACTACTTCTGTTATATCGAGTATTCACCAACAGCCAAGAGAAATACACTTTTATCCAAACTAGCCTAGGCTTATACCGATTACTGAGTTCTGAAGTAAAGCGATTTTGATCTTGATCATTTAGTAAGAAAATTTTTCAAAGTTACTGAAAGTTGACACAACCAGGAGGGTTAAGCTCGCGATACCCGCATAGGACTCAGGAGTCGAAATGGGTCAATTTGCTACCGTGGTTAACTTGTCAGTAAAACGCATGCATTTTCGCAATAATTGTTTAAAAAAAAAATAAAAAACAAGAAAATTGGAAGCATGAGAAGAAAGTTCAAGCTTCATGACCCGTACGACTGCCGTTACAATAACAGCAGAACTTTTAAACGACCTTCGAACTGTTAAAAACTATCGCAAAGCTTTCTGGCTACGGAAGTAACCTCCATTTCCTCTCCGAAGCGCCAAAAAGGAAGTTTTTCTTTCGTTCCGTTAAATAAAGGCAAATGGCAAAAATGCGCCGTTTCTCTCTTTCTCGAAAGCCGTTAAAATCGGCAAAACTTGGCTATTACCCTAAACCACGCCCACCGAGCCTGAAAAAACTTCCGAAACCAAGTTTTATCTACCGATTCGCTTTTTATGTCGTGAAAACACGCATTCTTGCATTAAAATATAGAACGTCTTAACGTTTAAGAACGCTCTTCATAGTCAGACTTCGTTAATAAAAAAAAAAAAAACACTGTTAGCTCCTAGTAAAGGATTGTTGCTCACTGAAACGCAAAATTTAACAGTTATCATTACATGGGTTTCCACTGCAACCGAGTTTTCATTGTTTGGACGTGCTGGTATTCGAGATTCAGCAACATAAATGTTGCTTGTATTGTTGTGAGTAGTAGCCTTCCATTTGCTCATTGTTGCGTCTGTCAGCTTTATTTCTTTTGTCCAACAATACAGGGTTCATTATTCAAACTTCTGCTACCTCAAAACTAAACAAAGCTTAATTTTTATTATTGAAACAGCTTGCATTGTCGACTCTTTGGTATCATTTTTCCATTGTTGTAACCAGCAGACGTACTCCCATCTTTCTTAGACGCACATTGTGAGTATACTTCATTACAGAAACCGAATCTGATCTCACCAAAAGCCACTTTTCAACAATTTAACAATTTCAACAATTGAATACTTAAGGTTTAAAAGCCACTTTTGTTCGCTCCCCATCACCGCCAGTCACACTGTATGATTGCCGACCAAAACTCTTGACTTTGACGGAATGCCACTCAGATGATTGCGATAGCGTAAAATCTGAAATTTTAATTATCTTATGACAATTCATGACTTTTGGTCAGTCAAGTTACGAGAATATTGCTTAACACTGAGCTCAAAAATTTATCTTTATGAGACATTAGTCCATTTTACCCATTTTACTCCATTAATGCTTCTGAATCACGTTCCTTATCTTTGCATATTACCGAAAAAAAAACAGAAAACCGAAAATGAAAAAAAAAAAATTGCCCAAAAGTTAAAATAGGCAAAACATCTTCTGTAACATTTCGTAACAGCACTTTCATAGTCTTGGCTCTGGTGCAAGAACGCTGAAAAAAGTACCCACGAACATGTTAAACCTGTTCTAAACGTGTAAGTGACTCATTAACCGGACACGGCAATTTTCTTTTTTAGTTTCTTTAACACGGGAAAAAAAGAACAATCTCCTTTGCGAAGAATTATTAAAATTTACGAACATTCCATAACTTACGACATACATAAAACGTATCTCGCTTTCTGTTTATTCCCTGATAAGAAAATGTAATTCTCAGAGAAAATTCATATGAGAAAAAGGCCTACTTTGGCCTATTTAGTTTAACCCGAAATTACAAGCGAGATAAACGACCCTAAAATACCAACAAAGTACAATTCGTTTCCTTGTAACAAGCTAGTATTGGCCTACTTTACCGGAAAAGCCTTGTGTAATCTTATCTTTTACGTGTATCTTGAAAAACGCAAAGAATTCCCGTTTGCAGTTTAAATAATAATAATAATAATAATAATAATAATAATAATAATAATAATAATAATAATAATAATAATAATAATAATAATAATACAAGCATTGCAAAGCTTTAGAAAAGCTTCAGAAAAGGAAAACTTAAATGAGCCATTTTCGGAGTTCTTACTGCACTATACTGCTTGCAAAACCTCAAACGCTGACCTACTGTACCTAAATTACATTGGTAAGCTTTGAAGCTGGAAGTGGAACTGCTGCCAGTGACGTACGGGTGTATGCTTGCAATGAAGGAACGATAGTCGGTGACGTCACTTAGTCACTGTTCGTAATTTATTTTACCTTTAAGCTTACAATAATCAAATCTGACACTAAAGAAACGGGTCTGGTTTGAAAGGAGGTCAAAGAGGAATGGAAGTTACAGGCTGGGTGCACGGGATTTCATTCTTGCCAATAATCTATTTTAACATTTCGATGGGAGGCTCTGAAATTCGACTGTTGGGTAACAATGAATAATTTCACGAGTTCAGCGTCTAAAACTGTACTTGGACATCGGGTTTAATTCACTTAATTTTTCTTTAAATGATGGACTAATGAAATGTTTCCTTCTGAATTCAACACGGAACAAGATTATTAACTTAAATTCACCTTCAAAACCGCCAAAAATAGCCTGCGTAACCACCACAATGGCCCACAACTCTCATTTGGCTTTTCCCCTTTGTACACGGAAAACCCATTTTTCTGTTCTTTTGAATGGGAAATATTTGGGGTTTCTACTATATTGTAGGCCTATACAAAATCTTGCGTATTATGGCCTTGACGCATGACGGCGCTTCACTTCATACGGAATACTCACGGCAAGATTACGTAAAGCGGGGTCGATAAGGTAGTGTGCGTGTTATGGATAGTTAACCGTAACAACTCTTGCGAAACCCGATCGTAAAGATTATTATCGTAAAGACTTTACACAGACGAGAGGTGTAAACGAGGCTTAAGCGACTATCAGCGTTTTTGCGAGACAATAAAGCTGTAAAAGACTAAAAAAACATGTGTCCTTATTATGCACAAATTTCCTGATAAGCGCATGTGCAAGTACGTATTATTACAGCAATAGTTCTCTAAAACGGTAGAGGGCGACACGTTATCGGATAAGGGAGGAATAGTGTCTGTTTTAACCAAGAAAGGCAAAAAGCAGCTACTTTTCATTGTTGCTATATATATCCCTTTTTGCTAGTTGAAAACGAAACTATGTATAATGATATTGTTAAAATCATTCATTTTTGGAAAAAGGAACCGCTCTACTAAATTTTTCATAATATATAGCTAAAGGACGAATTCATTTCGGAGAGGGTTTCCTACATTATTTCTATAGCACGAAATTACTTGTAATTAAGCGATAATCATCGCGGAAAAAAATAAGAATGAGGGAAGAAAAATAGACGAAAAAGTACATATAGGCAACTAATTTTGACACGTATGACGAACACGAGTTGAGTGAGACGCATACGTTAGGAAGCGCATGCGGTTTCATTGATGAGTCAGAGTTTCTTTCAAGCAACGCACTACAAACCGTATGCATATTTAGGTGCATTACGTAACTTGGAGACTCGGGTATGAATCGACCTTGATGTGACGTCAATCAAATTCCTCGCGTACTGCAGAAAACTCGAACTCCATGAATGTCAAACGTTGCTGTGAAACTTAATATTTTAACCAAGTTACGTCAAGTTACTACACTCACGTACGGAGAATTGGCTGTCATTTTAATCCACACTTGGAAAATGTGAAGCAAATCTTCTGAAATGAACTCTAAGTCTTTGAAATAGTAAAAAAGCTTCTTGACAAGAATACAAACACAAAATTCATGAATTATTAAGGATACATTAATCTCCAATTAATCTTGAGAGTAGAAGAATCTAAGTAGCTCTTGAATCTAACTTCGTAGTAATACGCAAATTAATGTAGTTAACTTATTCTTTCCTTTTCAGGAAAAGGTTCTCATATATTCTTTCCAGAATAGTCTTTCATAGAAAAATGTGTACAACGTATTTCACTAAAACCATTTTTTATATTTCCCATGACTTCCACGTAGGACAGTTTAGTTCGTTGTGAATGTAAAAGCAAGTTCAAATTCTTTGAATTGTTAACATGTCATTAGCATAGAACTAGCCTGCCAGATCGTTACCCAACTTGGTTACGAACTTACGTGGCAACCTGCCCAGGTTCTGTCAATCGAGTGCTTTCCACGCACTGTTCATTAATATACTATACAAGCCCGAGTTCGAAATAGTATTTGAAAAACTAGTCGGGAAATCTTGATCTTACAGCTCAGCTGTGGTCTGCGAGTAACGCTACGTGAGTCTATTGGCGTTTGCACTCGATGTGCAACGATAAGCAAGGGGTCGTTAGGCTTTTAGATTTCTCATTGCAAAAAGGTTGTCACTGTTAGGGAAGACTTGAGGCGCCTTCCATCACCACTAGGGGAATCTCCAGTGTCCAATGAAGTCAGTTACGTAGGATGCAAGAAGAACACGCCAGAAACGGATGTAGGGGAGACGACGACGAGAAGCAGGTGGACACCAGATTGCCCCATAGACAGGGACATGCTTCGTAGGAGAGGTTTCCCAACAGCGGTTTTTTGCCAGTAGGGGGTCTCTGTACTTGTTCATTTGTGTTTTTGTTTTTCGCTTTTATTTATGTGTACATATCTGTGACAAACCTTGCCTTAACTGGCAACCGTACGCTTCACAGTACAGTAATTGTGGAAAAATAGTGAGACAAATCTGGATTCTATCTACCCAACCCATGCGTGATTAGTTGGTGTCTCTCATGCTAGAATTCAACCCAGAAAGGTTGGCAAAGACTTCGTACACACTCAACTGACGGGTATTTAGCACACCGCCTGTGGTTGCTACACAAGCTACGGACAAGCAACCTTGAGCTGTGGGCTACTCGAACGTTTCCCGGCCTTCCGCGTAAGCAAAAGCGTAGGAAAATTCACTGTTGCCAACAATGAATATTGCCGTTACGTCGCTCCAGTGAGACCACGGCTTTTCATTCTTCGCTCGACGGTCGAGCATTACGGACCAGCATTCTTCCGTTTGCTCACCCTTTTTAAACCAGTGTTAATTGTGAAGTAAGGCATGCGTTCACTCAAAAGGTAACCGAGCTGAAAAGTGACGAGGTCGAAAAGATGAGCAGTGAGGAAGAAAAACAATAAAAAAAGGGAAAAACTAAGAGGAATTTTCGGATTTTGTTGGCTCTTGGCCCGTTGCTCTAGTTTTTCTTATTAGGGATGAGTTATACCTCAACCTGTTTTCGAAGCTTTTCCAACGAGTTTTAGATTACATACACAAGCCTTTAGCACTTAGAACGCGAAGCACATTGAAGTTGAACGATTTCCGCCGTATAGTCCGATTTAATAAATCAGAGGATACGGCAAATGATGACCGTGAAATCTAGATACATAGTTCTACGACAACAACAATGAAACTAAACCCAAGATAAACGCAAATTTTACTAGTGTTAAAGTTTTCCTTTGCGAAGAAATCATAAGAAAACAATAAATTTATCTTTTTCGGAAAGTAGCTTTCATCGTTGCCGTCAAACTTTTTCCAGAAGTTCACTTTCATTGTGGCTTCAAATACAATGAAAACATAGTTTTGATGGAAAATAAAGCCCGAACCACAATCAGAATTTGCTTTCTAGAAAGTAATGTTTCATTGTTGACACCAAGCTTAACGAAACGTCAAAAATCGAGTCGAAATAAAATGGATGCAACAATGAACGTTGGCTTACCTAAAAAATAGTTTCACCGTCGACATATGTTGAACCTTAATTCGGTCCACGGAAGAAGGTGCATTTTCGTAACACGCTCGGAAGACTACAGGTACATCTTTCTAACGAGGTGTTAATAGAAAGCACGGATATAAGAGAAACTCGTTTGTAATAGTTTCCTTACACCGACTTAATGGGAGATAAAGCGTTATGCAGATAAAGCGGCTTTAAAAGATAATACCCGAAAATGTGCCACTAACTGACGAAGACTGGAGTTAAACCCTATGTCTGTTATATCTGGGTTCTACCGTAAGACCTGCTTCATTAACCACCTTCGCCATTTCTGACATTTTACGCGAGATTCCAAAAAGATAGTATAATTCGCCTTAATGATTATCCTTGGTCAATAAGCCATTATGAAGTATTACGTTAAACGAAATCACTTTACATTGTTTCTACGAATAACGGCAGCGTAAGCTTCGTGTTCGGTAAGACCAATTAATCACTTAACTGATGCTCTACTGCAAAATAACGGAAATAAGTTTTTTAAAAATTAAGCTTAATTAAGAAAAGCTGAAATTTTCCTAACGAAGACGTTAGGAGGTTGGTACGGTCGCTTAAACATCAATTGTTGGGAATTTGGCAACGAAATTGGAGCAAAACCTCTAGGAATGCTAACGGGAGCGTTTTTCGAAGTCATTTTTTTATTTTTTCTTGTTTTTTTTTATGGGGGGAAAATGACTTCTGGTGCATGAATCATGCTATAAGCTCCAGTTTAACTTCTGATTAAGAGAAGGTCAGATATGAGTGAGCTTTACACCAAACGCGTATCTCGAGGTTGCGATAAAGCATAATCAAAGGAACGCTGAGAAGCCTGTTGCATTTTTAACTAATGATTCAGCTTTTCGGTACGACACCTCTCTGTACGAAAAAAGACATAAGAAGCCAATAGTGACAAGAAGACTCAGAAATACAGTGCAAACGAATCCCACCGAGGACCCTTGTGGCTCTGTAGCACACTCAACACGTGACTGATAAGCCCAAGATAAGTTGCACCCAACAAAGGAATAAAACCTCTAGGCACAACCGTTTAATCAACGTTGGTTAGTTGTGTATACAGTAATTTGCGTACACATATGCATTACCAAGAAACCTTACGACGTTAACTCCTTCGATATGCTCTCTTATCCGGTCTCATCACACAGAGCCTACTTTCGGTACTTTACTGCAATAATGCGCCCATTTTTCGTAGAATTTTCCTTACAACGAGGAAAGAAGTTCAAGACACCCTCTTATCCGGTCATACTGAACCAAGCCTAACTTCAGTCCTTTTTCGAGGAAAAAGCTATTTCTGTTAATTTTTAAAGATGAACAACAACGAAAATCGAAGTTCAAGACTCCTTCTTATCCGATCAGATTTTAAACCCTCTCATCCGGCCATCTGTGTACTTATACCTGGAAAATCCTCCAACAGGCACAAATCGTTCTGTTGTTCCATAAATACACCCATTCGCTTATCCGGCCTATGGTACATTACCGTTGTAGTCCGCATAAGAGGGCTTGCGCTGTGAATTCTTTCCCCTCTGAAGAAAGTACAATACAGAAATCACGGGTGAGGAAAAGAGGATAAAAGGGGCAGGGCAAACGTATTCAAGAATGATGTACATGCACGTATTGAAGCGTTCATCGAGTTAACGGAAACTTACGTACCGTAACGGAAGTAACGTAAGTCGAGTAAACAAGTGAGGAAGAATACAAACGGAAGAGGAACTCGACCACAATAAAAGGGGGAAAAACGGTGAAGAGATTCTTACGGTTCATTGGTACCTCAATCTGCGGTTGACACTAATTGTATGTAAAACCTATTGTATGAACTGCATTCATTAAAGCAGATTCAGGCAAATCCGAACTCCACAGCAGAATGCTATAGTCTTGATTAACCAAATCACTAACTAACGTTCCTCACGTCAGATACTCGGTTAATAGGGTTCTCCTACAGACCTGAACACTGTCCCGAATTTGTGTAACCTTTTGCACTATAATTGCAAAGCCATGTTCCGTATTCGCGCAACAATGAGAATGTGTTCCGAATAATTACATCTTATACCCTTTCCTATCACTACTAATGCTAGCCACAATACAATATTACAAACTAACGAAAAATAAACTAAAAAAATATGAAATTTTCTCACCAATGGCATTGAAACCGAAATCATTCTAATAACAACAATGAAGCTACCAATACCATTCTAAAGAGAATTATGGCGTCGGAAATGCACATACAATAAGACAATAACGAAATTTATGCAGCTTAGTGTCAAGAACGCTAACAATGTGACAACAGTTAGAATGACGTAAATCGGGAGTACAATGCAACGTAACTCGAGGAACGATACTACAACGCAAAGCGAATTTTGTGAGACTTTCAGTTGGAGACACGTAATTGCGCCAAAAATCGGCAACAATGAAAACTTTTGGGCACGAACCGCCTTAATTCGAACGAAACTGCAATGACATAAATCGAACGTCATATCAACGTTCAGTAGCGTAAGCTCAATAACGTATAGCGGGGTTCTCTGTAAGTAGATATGGCGCGAAGGGCAAACCCGACAGGCAACAATGAAAAAAAAAAGGTTGAACACGTGATCGAAACTTGAACTCTTTAAAAGAGGGGGCGAGTCACTGTTCGAAAACGTTCTGTCCTAGCTATTTTTGGTGCGAACGAAGCTTAAAACCGGCTTTGACGCGCCCGATTGCCGCAATGTAAATCACAGCATTGGTAAGACTCGTTCACATAGTACTACACCCACAGAAAGAAAAATTTTCAAAATTCTTACCTGATATCAAGGGTTCCTTCAAATAACAAGTAAATAGAATCCACGAAACGAAACCGGAGATTTTTGTTATGATAGCACCCAGAAGAAGAAGCACAAATTACTGGTTCAGGCATAGTTGCTAAGTCTGCATCTATTCAAGTCCATGACCAAGCCGGTCGCCTCACTCGCAAAGCGTCAAGAGTCGTTGTCGTTGGGGTTAGACGGCGTCATGGCAACTGTCACTATAGCCCGCCCACCCGCCCTTCCCAACCTCCCTCCAGGGAGCTCCCAGCCTAGAAAGCAAGCAAGAAGCATGAAATAAAAGCGCCTGTAGCAACTTGTAACACCATCTATTGAGTGATTTAGGAGCACATCTTGTCAACATTGCGGTGTTCATACAATTCGTTGTTACCGGCCGAACTAGTTCACAAAAATGGTAATATAACCTTAAAACGATGTGAAAATTTATTTTGAATCTTAAGAAGATTTTATTAATTTATTTCTGTTTTGTAGTTGCCGCTTTCTTTGCTGCGAACAGCGCAAAATCACCCGATGGTATGTGACACTGCACAAACTTGGAAACAAGTTTTGCTAAATTGTTTAAAAGCTATTAAAATACTTTTTCTTAGAAAAATAAAATTCAACTGTTGCAAACAGTCTTGAAAAACTAGTTGGGTCAGTGGCCTAGTCTGCGTTATGAGCTGTTTAAGCTGGGGAAGGAAGCAACCACGTTTACACTTGTTCAATCCATGGTCAGTGGGTGAAACAAGGTTAACACCATTCATACCTTCACTTTGACCATGATTTAATGAGGCAAAGACTGTTGACTGCGTTTTCACTTAAACAACTCGTCCTTAACGGGTACAAGTCGAGGTTAACCACGTGTTAAAGTCCTTAACTAATGTTCTTAACCGTGCTTAACAAAGACAACATAACTAGTAGGCGTGTTTACAATAATTTAAGCCATGAGTAACAGAAAAGGCAAGTTTCGAGGGCTATGTTCGCCAAAAATGGTTAAGATGGAAGTGGAAATGGACATATACACGTTAACCATGATTAAACTGTACTGTGAACGCAGTTACTAAACAGATTTGCTTTTAAAGTATGTTCATAGTGACATCTGAATGATGGTTAGCAAGAAAAACGTAGGTTGTAGTTTTAACCAAAGTTAAGAAACGCGACAAAACGCGGGTTTGGTTGACTTATCTAGTTTTGTTGTCAATAGATGGCGTTGAACTTCACCTTTAAAGCTTACAAGGGCTTTTTTCGAGCTATTTCAGTGTTTAAGTGGTGAAATATTTAAATTATTTTCGGGTCCTCCGTATATTGTAAATAAAACGTGAATTGAAAAAATTAGGTTATTTTCGTATGTTTGTTTATTTTTTACTTATAGTTGGTGGAGTTGAAAAATGGCGAAACGTACAACGGTCATTTGGTGAGCTGCGATAATTGGATGAACATCAATTTGCGAGAAGTCATTTGCACTTCAAAAGTAAGCATTTCTTTAATAAAATCTTTAAAAACTTTGATTAAAACTTGCTAAAAAAAACTTACAAATTATAAAATATTGAAAACATGTAAATAATTTTTTTTTTTTAAATGTTAGGACGGTGACAAGTTTTGGAAAATGCCCGAGTGTTACATCCGCGGCTCAACGATCAAGTATTTACGCATTCCGGACGAAGTGATCGACATGGTCAAGGAAGAAGTGTCAGCCAAAACGCGTGGTCGATCTGACCGTGGTCGCGGAGGCCCAAGAGGGCGTGGTGGAGCGCGAGGTTTGTTGCTTCATTCAAATTTTAAATGTATCTATTATACAGGTTTTTGAAAAATTTATATATTTTTTATTGTTTTTATTTTTTTTATTTCCGGTGTAAATTTTTTTCTTTTATCTATTTATAATTCTTATTTAAATTGTTTGCCTTTTTAATTGATTTGTTAGATTTCTGTCAATACCTCAATGAATTTAATCTGTGATCTTTTTCGCTCACTTGGACATGTACAAGTTGCAACGATTAACAAGCCGTCCTCTTTGAACTGTCGTATATGTCAAAATTTCGTTTCTCGTAATGAAAGACATGCCTTGGGCAATGTAGTTTCGCATTCCTGGTTTTGCTCAAGCTGAACGAAATGGTTTCAGGAAAAGGGGATTCTATTTAAGTGAAATTTGAGACGCACACTCCCCCAACGAGGGCGAAAATGACTCCTACTGTCATTTACAGAATGAAATTAAAGCTTGACACATGAATGGCTCCCATTTTTCTCCTTTTGTAGACTCCACCACTTTTTTCCCCGCGTTTTTTAACGAATTTCTTAACATTCCTCAGTCTGGAGTATCGAATGACTAAATAATCCTGTATGTTCATAAAAAACGGATGCCCTGTAACAAAGAATTCTCTCTTGGCTGTCCCACTTTCTTTTGAGCCACGTGTTTATGGCAGTGTTTCATAGCCCGTCACTTTTCGTAGACAAGCTTTTTGCCTTCATTGTCAATATCAATCCGAGCTCCGGAATCTTGTGGTAACCTAGGACAGAAATTGGCAGATACGTAATGCATAGTGCTTTTAGGTATAGAGTCCATATAAAATGGTACGAGCTAAACGTCATTTCGCGTGGTAGATGTACCATTTCTTATAAGCAGGACTGCTACTCGCACAAGAATGTGACGAAATAAAGAAGATTACGTAGTAACGTAGGTTTCGCTTGTTGTCTGTACCAGTTTTTTATGAACGATAGCAACTTAAATGTGTAAGAATGTCCAAATGAAAAGGGTACGGTGACCACTTGGTTGTACTTGTCACCTGTATACGCTTTTAATTGACACTACCAAAGCTTGTAACATGAGTTTTTTTTGCAACGCCCTCTTATCCGGTCTCGTGTTGATTTTGTCTCTCATTTTTGACAAGAAAGGCAGATATCTGTGTTCGTGTTCTTAGTACAACGAAGAAAGAAGATTTGTCACGCCCGCTTAACCGGTCTTATGGCAACCGTGGCTAATTTTCGTGAAATTTCGGAAACCAGGCGCATTTTGTTGCCTTGCCCTGAGGAAAGGGCATTGAGAAACACTTTTCCAGTACGCCCTCTTATCCGATCTTATGTTAACCAAGGCTAACTCTTGTCATTTAACGAAACTAACGCATTTGCTGTAATAAACATAAAACGGGTGTCGTCTTATTTGCACCGTGTTTTCGTTTTTTTATTCTACACCCTCTTATCCGGCCTTACTTGAAGTAGAAAACGCATGTAAGAGACAGCATATTTGAGTAAATCTGTTACATTCGGGTCCCTAGAATTTGAGGTTATGTGAGGCTAACCAACTTGCAAGAAAATGTGTAAAAATTTCATTGTCTCTTACATCCAGGTTCAAATTTTAAAAAATATATCCACGTAGAATAGGACAGCGTAACGAGTCGTTTCTGTGCGTTTTTATGTTCTCACCCAGTTTCAGCATTAACTAACAGAACGTTTTTACGATGTACCCGCTTGTAAGAGACTTCAACGTTTTTGTCTCTTACATCCGATTTATGTACACGGTTTCTAACATCTGGATCCTAAGAGTATGAACAAGAATTGCATTGGGACTAAGCAAGACTTGAGAAGTTTTTTCGGAGTTTAAATTTGTGTCATTGTCTCTTACGCCCGGGTTCGATTTTCGCAAAAGACCCGCATGTAAGAGATATTTTGAAAGACTCCATCTTTGTAAACTTTATTTTTTGTCGTACACCGTGGTTAAGTCTTTCGTTAAGCCCATTTATAAGAGATAACCGTATCAATTGGAGTTAATTAGGTTTCACTCACATCCGAGTCTACAAAGACCCGGGTGTAGGAGAGTTCCTAACACTTATTTATTGCCGAGCTAAGATTATGAACCTCAAACTATTGAAAAGTTGTGCCCTCGTGTAAGACACGGTTATCGGTCACTGGTGTCTATTACATGGGAGTCATGCCAAACAATGAACGTCAGCATCTACGTAAGACCCATTTGTAAGACAAAGCTGATATGCTGTGTTCGTTTTCTCTCGTATAGTCGAGCTAAACTCTTGGCTAAAAGAGCTATATTTCCTAACCCGATTGTAAGAAAGCTGTTGAACGCTGTTCTGTACTACTCTCCTACATCCGGGCTTGCCCGACAGTAAACTATATGTAGAGAAATTTGCGTTTTCCGTCTGTCATGCCGACCTCAGTCTAATAATTTGCGTCAGTAAAAAACTGGTACACTTAACACTTAAATCTGCCGTAAACTGTCCCTGTTTTCTGAAACCAGCCCACTCATTCCCTTTTTAGTATAGGAATTTTGTGTGGTCTGTCTTAAAAAGCGCAGAAGCTCAAAAGATCAGCGAGTCAAGAGCTTTCCCCCCCTCTTTTACTTCAGGGGTTTACGTCCATTACCCCACACGGTGCATGTGTGCCAAGTGCGATCTTTCGCACTGAATGCATCATCGCTGGCGGACTCATTCGGATGCCAGAGATGCCCGGTTTTAAACTCTCTTTGCAACCTTTTAAAGGAAACTATTCTCCTTTTGCCTCTTCATCTTCTTTCTCCTCTACTTCTTATTCATCCAACCCTTTTGGACGACCCTTAAAAAAAGAAGAAAAAAGCCAAGTTTCTTAAACTGGCAAATAGGGTTATAAATTAAGGAAAGCCGTGTAACTTTTTTCTCTCCACGTTTTTTTCTTTTTTTTTGCGTACGTATACTTTAACGTCTACCTGGACCTTCTGGCTTTACTAAAAAAAAAAATCTATTCTTCAAAGGATGACCGCCCGACGGGGGTTAACTTTCTCTGATCTGTCCCTCCCTCCGCCCTTTCTATTGTCTTTTTTGTAGGTTTAGTTAAAAATCTCTTTTCAAGGTGTAAATCCGCATCGGTTAATGTTCCTCGTTGGTCTTTAATTTAGGAGCGTTTGGTATGCGAGGAGGTGGAGCCGGAGGTGGACGCGGAGCCTCTGCCAACGGCGGTGGAGGCCGTGGAGGCAAACCAAGAGGAAAGTAATGATTAGCGTCGGAAATTGGCTTTACATGAGTGTTTGCGAAGAGAATACAATTTTGTGTTTGATACAAAAACTGATTTACCTTGTAGCGTTGTGTGCTTTTAAAAAATTCGGCCACCGATTGAGATCGAGTAAGACCAAATATATGTATTGGATTACAAGTGCAATCAACAATAGAGGCGAGCTTAGGCGGAGTTTGATTTTAAAAAAATGACATTATAATGAACAGCTTGTTGAAGTGAGTATAAGACCTTTGAACCGTTTCTCGTTGCGTACCGCAGTGTGTCAGTGGAATAAGTCTTGTCTGCTTTGGCACACGAGTTGTGACAGAGCAAGTTGTCGGCAAATACATTTTACGCCATGTCGCATCAGTCAAGTCTCTTGTGGGTCACTCGGCATAGAGAGAAGCGGTATTTCTCTTCGCCGAGCGGTGCGGTTTTGGGCTTAGACCATTGAAACAAGAGTCGATCAACGGGAATTCCTAGTATTCTGGATTTCACACGGGAATCGTATCAAAAATTGTCACGTAATGAAAACACACCCTAGCTCTTTCCATTCCGGCGGAAGCAATGCGTACGAGACCATCACAGTGAACGTCGCAACTTTCTGCACTGTATTCACGCAGGCCCGAGACCTTCAGAAGATGCAATTGTGCCGAGTCGGAGTGAGATTCTTCAATGAGTCGGAAATGAGTAGGTCGAAGCGGGGCCTCAATGGAGCCCTTTCGTAAGTAGAACCAGTTAGGCCAGTGTTTATGTCAGTGAATTAGTGCAAAATGAAACAGTGGCTGGACTTTTAACATAACTAGCTGATAAGAGCCGATACTCCGCTTTGATCTTTGCGAACGTGTCGGGATGTCACAGAATTGCAATAGCTGATCACCGAATCGGATCAGCTAGTCTACCTACTCTTCATAACATCTAAGTACGATGTACGGTCTTGGTCCTCGGTCTTGGACACTTGAAATAAATACATAAATAAATAAATTCTTTTAATTTAGCCGTTTCCTGGTCTGATGTAATTGTTTCTTTTTTCGATCTTCAGAAATTAAGGCTTAAATCGAAGACTTGGTGTACATGGGTATTTGCTTAGAGAACTCATTGCTTGGTGCATCAACACACACCTGATTGTTTTCTCGATCTTATTTCCACTGTTCTGCTTTTTATGTCGTTTTAGTATCACGAATACAGCAATTCTACTTTGCCTGTGTCCTTTCATTTCACCTCCGCTCCGATATTTTTTGGGTCCACTCGTTTCGGAGAGCTGTCAGTGTGCTGATTTACGTAATGGAGGCAGCTTAATGGCACACAAGAACATAATGAGTGCGCTGGAGGCGTCGTGTAAGTTGGAGTGTGTTCTGTAGTAGTGATAGTAATAGAATTTTTTAATGGTTTGCATTCCGTACTTTTTGGATGTGTGGAGCCTTATTAGGGGAATGATTTGAGGGAGAGTTGTGGCTGACAGACGAATGGGATTTGGAGTAACAATTTATGTTCGTGAAAAATATCACATGAATTCTGCACATTGGACGCTAAGGTTGCTACACTGAAGTGAAGCATAAATTTGCTGAGTGAAATAGAGTTATAAATGAAGGGTTTGGTTAGCTGTGGGTCGTTTACGTTTTGTTTTGCGGTGCTGAGATATTTTTAAGGGAAGACAGAAAATAAAGTACAAGGTCAGCAATTGTTTCAGCTTCTGGTTAGTAGAGGTGTTGTGCACTTAAGCCTGGCGAGGCTCCAAGGTGGAAAAATGATGCGCTTTGTATTGTAAAAAGGTTAATTGCTAAGAGGAGGGGAAAACCCGGCGGCGAGTGCTTTGGGAAGAGGAATTCGTTTTTGAAGTTTTACAATGTTCCGAGCGTGATTACTTTAAGTAGCCAAGTAGCTATATTACGGGGAAGAAGAAGTAATCAGCAAGCGAGCATGCCATTGGTCCATGATGACCGCCGGCATATTAAAGTTTTTAACTAGGCTCACCCTGCTTACGGTAATTTGCGACAGGAATCTTTGTACCGAAATATTAGAATGCATATTATCTGAAGCTAAGCGTAGTTCAAATGCATATTTAGTCCTTAAAGGTCAAAACTGTGATGAAGACTTTGAAGCATGTGAGGAGCCGTGACGCAGTTAGTCCCAAACTGCCGCAGGCTCTACCAAGCCCCGCCTGCTCGCTTTGTTTTGCTACCAACAGTCTCAAGCACGTGACGTCTTTAGGTACAACAGGGCGCTTTCCGGGTATAACAACTTAACAACAGAGGTAGTTAATGATGGAGGTATGCAAATTGGACCAACATAGGTTGATCGTAATGGAAACAGCCGCCGGCGTTAAAAGGCTTCAGTAATTGGAAAGGTTTGATGGACGAGACCGATGAATCGATTAACCTTCTGGCATTGAACGTTAGATTAATGCAATCTTTGCATAGTCCATCTTTGTCAGCGTAATGCAAGGAAAAGTGTATCAATCAAGATTTGTGCGGATGTGTTGATTCCAAGGTGGGCTTTTATGCTCCACAGCTCAGTCAGTGAACGCAAGGAGCCATTGTGTGCATAATGTTTTCGGCTGATAAATGAGACAGTGAGCTTCCCCTATTTAACGATGACTCGATGAATGATAAGACAACTGAAATTCCTTCCAAGAAAACCAGGCTAGCACAACAAGGAAAATATTTCTGCTGTTCTGAATTTAAGCATCTGAACATTCTACACTTCCGAACTTAAAATCGCCGAATTCTTTAAAATGCATTTCATTACAGGTTATTTAAACGGGGCAAAATTTCTTGTTGGGCCAACATTGTCGCAAATAATATTTGGCATTTTACCAGTCGCGAAGCTGAAAGTCCACCTAATGTAGTACCTAGCAGTTTACCGTGACGCTGTTTTACAATTCTATTTTAGCATCTTCAAATGTTTATGCCGTCTAATTATATCTCATTTGCTCACGCAAATTAAGTCTTCCGGTCTTCACTAGCTCATTTTTGCGAACCTCAGAACTTCCTTGGGTAAGAATATCATATCTTTTAAACCGAACTCAGGAAGCCGAAAAACCGCCCAAGGCAAAATACATCAACGTAACGACCCCCAGCGGACAGCAATAACATCACAGTTGTCAACATCGCGAGTCCATTTCCAAGTTTGTGTATTTTTTAAATGCTGTAAACTTACTGCCAGTTTTAGCTTTGGTATTTGGTCTCCAACAATGAACCTACAACTATCTGCAGACCTACTACTTCTTGACTTTTAACTCCCTTTGGTGCCATAAACACACAAATAATCAAAAGTCTAGGCTTCAAAATGAGCTCTTTTCATTGTTGGACACACTTTCGTTAAGCTTAAGCTACTTTTCGCTCTATAGCCAATTTCGGGAAGAATGTGTCGCGAAAAGCAGATGGCCGGCCGTATACCGGTGTACGTTAAGCGAGGCTGTCTGAAAAGAGCCCTGCGGGCTTACGGGCCTTTTTAGGTCCCTGCCGTGGCCCTGTTTGGGGCGCGTTCAGCGCATATGGAAGCGTGTTGGCAGCTCGAGGCTTTCCAGTCTCGTTTCGGCTGTGGTGCGGTGATGACGCTGTTAGTTTGTCAACAAAGCCTATGACCCTTTCACTGCTTACCGTGGGGGAACAACAATGTGGATTGGGTGTTTATCGTCCGTTCTCGGCTGGCTCTTCAGACCTTGCTTGCCCGTTTTGAATACATTTGAGTGTGTTTGAGGCATTAAAATTTTCATGCTGTATGAATGTGTAAATGAGCTATGAGTGGCTGCTGCTGCCTCTTGGGCTATTTTCCCAGAAAACCATGGCAGTTGGTGGTATGGTGATGCTAGTGCTGGTGAACCCGCAAAGGCTTAGTGTCATCCTCGTGCTCGTGACATGCCTTTTATTGGTAAAGACATTTTTTATAATTTCTATCGCTCTTCGCATTCTGACTGCGTTAGTCTTTATTCGTTTTATAACGTTATATTTAGTTATTTTATTATTTATTTGAAATATCTTTAACACGTAATAGATTCTAACATTTATTTCGATTTTTGTCCGTGACTTTTTACTTATTTGTGTTTACCTTCGATTTTTTATATGAATTATAACGGTCTTTAAGAGTTATTTTGATTTTCTCTTTCTTTTTTTCTATTATTATTGTTATTATTATTATTATTATTATTATTATTATTATTATTATTATTATTATTATTATTATCTAATTTTTGAAAGGAAAAGTCGAAGAGAGAAATAGTTGTCCATATATGTTTTTCACACCTTTTGAGAGAGATTTATAAGCTCTTAAAAAAGGTGAATTTCGTGTTCCTCTGTTATAAAAAGGAAGAAAAAAAATCACCAGCTATTTCTGTCTATAGCTTTGTAGGTGTAGCAGCAGTGATGCCAAGAAACATGCCAAGCAACTAGAAGCTTGTGACAAGCCTGAGGTAAGTTGTCCAACGCATTTTACTACCTAAACCCTTTCTTTTGTCTTAAAAACACTCTTTTATAAAGATCTTTCTTTCGAGGAAAAGGAGGCATAAATAAGTTGAAGACAAAAAGTGGTAGTAAGAGAGGCGCACTTGGAAAATAGTCATGAATAAAGAAGTGACTTTTTATATATTTTTAAGTACGTTGGCTTCTACGTTACAAAAAAGTGGTGAATGGAATATTGAAATTAAATAAATATTGCTTTTTAAAAGTGAGTGAAAAATAGGCAAGTTTACTAAATAACTGAGTTTTGCTGTAGTGTACTATTTTGTATTATATCTATATATTATAAAATAGAAACAGAAGGTTGCATTATAAATAACGGCGATTTTTTAATATTCTACACTTTTTTATTCATACACTTCACGTCAGTGGATTTCAATTGAGCTCCAAAATGTTAAAAACGAGATAAGGTTAATAAAAAATTGATTTGAATAAATTCAAGAGAATATCCAGTTAAAGCAGGACAATTTTTTTAAAAAATAAGTAACTTAATTCATTAGAGTTTCACGCATTCAGGTCTCATAATGGAAGGCTTTCGTGACACTTTAAAGAAAAAATTGTTTGGAGACATCTTTAATTCAAAACAAGTTTTCGAGGCGAGTATTAAATTACTAAAAACGAAAGCTTCTCGCGTTGAGTATAAAACTGGGTAAATTGCACGCCGAAATGTAAAATACTTTCTGAGCGTTTTCTTTTTCCTTTGGGAAAATTTGGTCGAGGAGTAATTTTTTAATCCTTTGAAGACAATTGCAGCCAATTCTGTTTTGTAAGTTAAAAAATCCAAGGCTAAAAAATGTAAGTCTGTAATGAAAATAACGAGTTATTTGATGACACAAACGTAATGGAAAAAATTAACTGTTCAGGCGAAGAGAAAATAATCATAAAAAGACAAACGCTGTCTGAAAATCACAAAAAATATTTTGAAAATCATAAATCGTAAAGTAACTAACAACAACCTGGAAATAGACAACAACGCATTTAGAAAACAATGTAAACAGAAAGTGGCGAAACTGAATCGAAAAATGTGGGTGAGAAGAAGAAAAAGCGTACAATGTGCTTCGAATTCATTATTTCCTAACCAAATTGAATCCTCACTTGAAAAATCCTTGGAGAGTTTATTATCTTCGCGTTGTGTCGTATATTGAAAACAAACGTTAGCTAGCTCATTTGTTCTCTGCTTTCAATTATACACAGATCTCTGTCAGCTCAGAGAAACTGAAAATTGACATTTTTAAACTGTCAACCATAACAAATGAAAATTCTGATGGGTTTTATAATTACCACTTTTCATCAAATTGCTTGCAGAAATTTTTAGCAATTTGCCATTTAGAGCTTTTGAGTTTCTCACGTCGATTGCGGAAAATACTTTACCTCGATTTTTAAGGCTTGGCAACGAATATTCTTTTTCTTTCGTCGCTAGCGCATCGAGAACTACTTTTAAAACAGAAGTAGTAAAACTGTGACAGCACTAAGAATTTACCAGACGCGATTTCAAAAATCTCGCTACGCCACACCCTAAATATTGTTAACCAAAGCTTTACTGCCAGGATGTTTTTTGAAAATATCGACATGTTTCCTTAAAATCTGCACTTTTCCCCTTTACATTGCCCACAATAGAACATTTCCTTAACAGTGAGTTTCCGTTTGGTTTACCAAATTCGAGGAAGTAAATATATTTAAATATATTTAAAAAGTGCCTCAAAATTCCAGAAACAGCTCCCCGAAAATAGAACTTGAGAAATTCTGAAAAAGCACCTGTGTTGGCAACCCAATCTTTACAAGAAACCTTTGAATGTTCCGTGTCGTCTGCGCTAATCCTCTTCGTTTCTTTAAAAAGGAGCTAAAAAGGGGCGGACGAAACGTTACCCCCTCAAATCACTTCCCCTCAAAACAACTTCCTTACTTTTCCACCAAGCTTGAGCAGGGGGGTTGGGGTGGGTGTTTGTACATATTAATCCTATTACACCCTTTTTCGTGCCTTTTTTCCTTTTTTTTCTTTCTGTTTTCAGGTGTTATCCATCTTTCACTCATGACTAGTGTCACCAAAGTGGGCGGGGTGAAGGGGACTAACTTTTGAACCCTTCATCCCTCCTTAACCCCTCCCTATTACACCTTCTTTGTCATAGCCCGTCCAACCCCTCAGAGCCTACGTGATGAAAGCCCCATTCATTCCCTTCGTTTCTCACTTTTGGGGGTTGAGGGGGGCTAAGGGTGGTTGTTTCCTATCTATTCGTATGTTCTGAAACGTGTTAAGGACATTTGGCCCCCTTATCATTTATCTTTCTGTCCCTGAGCTCTGCACTCAATCCTTGTTCCTTTATTTCCCTACTTGTGCACCCTTGTACCCCCCTACCACCCCTAACCCCACAAATTGCTTTTCATTTCCTTATTAGTAAACGTCAGAGAGAGAAGAGAAAGATTTTTTTGGCGTTATTTCGTTTCTTTTGTGTTCCTCGTCGGGTGATGACTTCATTTGCATTTCCCACCGCGAAGCAGAAAATGAAGTAATTACAGAAAATCTGATGACGGGCTTGAATAACTTTAGGCTAACGGAGACACTAGCATAATGCCTTCAAGACACGACAGCGAAAAAGTCTGTCGTGTATTTTTTTGGAAATCTTGTAAGAGTTGTGAAACTCACAAGAATTCTTAAAAATTTCTGGAAAATTGTGAGTATTCTTTTGTGCGAAAAAAAACGAAAAATATTATGTCTATAAAATAGTACTTTGCATACATTTTGTGGAATAAGGTGTGGTCATAAAAACATAGTTTTATGTGCTTTTTGCGCCAGGGATGTGTAGTAGACTCGCTTCTAGTGTTGGTCCCATTTGTGATTTGACTAACAGCAAGACTTATTAGCAAGGCTCTTGCTCGTCAGTCGGCGTAGAAAGATATTTTCGTAAACCATTATTAAAGTTGCATTTCACTAACTGTCGATTCAGGATATTATTTTAACTTACCTTTGAGTCGGGTTCAGTTTTTCTCAAATAAGAACTGACACATTTAGTTTTTCTTCACATGTCTTTATTTTCAGATTATGAAATTATTTTCTTTTTTTATTTTTTGGTGTGCTTACTTTGTGCGGGTTCAATTTTTCCCGAATAGCCCAACAGCCTGCCTATTATCTCCTGTCTTGGAAACTTGTTATTATCCAGTATTCTCAAGTCAAGTCTGTCTTGACTTGAAAGAACAGCCCACAGCATCCTCGTCCCATTGTTAAGAGCTTAACGCTGCTGGCGTCTTGAAACCTGCCATTTATGATCGTTGTGTGGCAGTTTCGAACCTCGGCGGCTCGTCCTTACCTGGACACTGCCTTCTGCCTCTAAATGGTCAACCACGGTTAGGGGGGTTAGGTTAGGTTAGGCTAGCATAAGTCTTTTTCTTCTCTCGTACTGAGTGAATGTTGGGTTTCAGCCTTAAGCTACTAAAAGAAGAAAAGGAATGATTTTCAACCAGGAGTTTTTGAGGGCTGATGAGGGGTGAAAAGGGATTTTAGGGTAGCTGTGAAGAATAGGTTTGAGAAGGCAAATAGGGAGGGTGTTTAAAGGTAAATTGAACGTGGTTTTGGTTTCCCGACACCTCTTAGGCGGCTCCTTTTTGGACAATGTAACTGTGTTAGAGGAAAGATCTGCTTAATCAGACCTGATTCATCAAATACCATTTGTCTTTGTCGTTTCGCATGTGGAACGAAAAGGATAAATGGTGTTTTGGGAAAATGACTCCCTTATCTGAATGTAAGACGGTTATTTAAACCTTGGAATTATTTCGTTATTATTATGTTAGTCATGGGTTGTATTATGTTATGTTATTGTTGTGTAAATGTTTTGTAATTTGGACTATTCTATTATAAATTTATAATACTGTTATTTTTGTTGATATGTTTTCTTTATGTTATTTTGTACATTATGTTATTCGGTATGAACCAGCAGTCGCGTCCGCTTATTGTTGACGTCTTGTATTGATTCCAGAGACGTATGACTTGAAACGTGCTTTATTGTCGCGTCTCTTTCTGTTACGTCAACGCTTGTTCTGTTATTTTTATATTATGTTGTGTATATAATATCTTATGTTGTTATAAACTTGTGTGAATTTATTATGGAGTTGTTTCCGTACGCTCTTACTAGCTTGTGCCAAGTGCAGATTTTGGTTTGGGATATTATGTTTGAACTTAAAACTAATTCAGTTAGAAAAACTCAGTGCACGCTAGTTTTCCCAACCTAATTCGCTACTATGTTTGGCAGTGTTTGTGTGTTTCTGTTTAAATTCAGTCGTAAGCTTTTGTTTTTGTGTCTATTTCTGTTCATGGTTACTACTGTTTAGGAATGATATTCCAAAATGTGATATTACAAAGAAGAAATGAACTTCTCCATCAGTTGATTAAGGCGAAAAGTGACTAGAAAAAAAAAAACACTGTCACAAGCTTCTACTCATACGCCGTGGCAGTTGCAAAAATGTTACAGCGTTGTCCTGTTCATCTTTGTTTTGAACGTTACACTGACCGGCAGCCACGATCTCGCAGCTGTAACATTCGTTATAGCCCAATTCCGTCTGCTTGGAGTAACACCGTTTGCTCGCTCCTCCCGCAAGGCTTCGCAATAGAATGTTTCATTGTTAGCCAGTGGCGTACCTTCAGTACGACGTTCGTTTAGGGTTTAACTCCATAAAGAGTTATTTCCTTCAACGAGACATTGCAAAAGTATGTCTTCCTTAGGATTGTTTAAATTCAAACCTTTCACTTACCTATATGATAAGTTTCAAAAGATGGCATATCTCAGTATGTCGCGTTGAAGCTCTTTGACGCTACATAATAAACTCCACAACGACTAACTAAGGAAAACATAGCTGTTCTAAATGGGTTACCTCATAATGCAGGTGGTATGATTAACAATGAATGATACGGGGGAGCAAAAATTGCATGTCTCGTCCCAATTGCAACAGTGACCGTTTCCACTTCCCGAGGCCCGGGCTGCGGGTTAAATCGAACGTTTTGCAGTCCCTCTGCGAACCGCGGCGTGGCTTTGCAACATTCATCGTTAGCAACAGCGAAAATGGCATCCCTAGTAACGCTATGAACGCTTGAACATACAAACGCTTGAATGTATGTATAATAGATTCTGTTCTTCTATAGAATCTTACGATTCTCTTCAATTTTAGTGATTCCAGTTAGATTCCAACATAACTTTACATGCATTGCACTAATAGTCACAATAGAAGAGCAACGGATTAGTATCACACCAATTAACGTATTAGGCTGTAACTTATGTCGAGTAAACGTTTTTTTTTTTTCAAATAGTCTTCCTAGTGTAGCACAGAATGGGCGTAGCTTAAAAATGTAGCAAGGGCCGCGAAAGGGAAAACTGGGTATGTTAATGGGAAAAGGACACAAACTTTGGTGTTCGATGTGTATGTATATATGTAAATGTAGCTGCAAGCCGACAAGGGTGCGAAGACCTCCGAAGAAAGAAAAGCAGAGCAAAGGAGAAAGTAAGGCAAAGAAGAAAAAAGTTGAAAGCATCAAAGAATAACATTCCTGGATGTTGTAAATGACATAGCTGAAACCTTTCTTTCCACGCGCCCGAACCGACCGAGGTTCCCCGGGCTGCCATCCGCAGACGTCCGGCGACGAGAGAGTCGTTTGACCGTTAGTTCCGACGTGCTATTGAATCCCGTGAACCCGGGGCTAGGCAGGCCGGCGCAGACCGATGAGAACTGGTGTAAATGATTAATAGCCGTGGCTTTGAAAAGCGGCCGGAAAAGTGGAAAATCTGTGGCGCTGCGGGGTGGAAATGGTTATATAGGTTTATGAAGCAGTTTGGAAAATGGTCCTAGAAGAATGGCTTTTCCAAGGGAGAATGTATTATTGAACAGAAATTCGTTTTTGGAAATTTTGGGGTTGTTATTCGCCCTGTCTTGTGTTTGCAGCTTTAGGGGGTTACGGAGGGTGATTGAGTGGGGTGGAAGTTTATTAGTTAGAGGGCGTTTTTATGAACTTCGAGGTCGCTAAGAGCTAGGAGCCGAAACCGGATGTAAGAGAGATGAGAATGTCAAGGGCAGATGGGCTTAAATGAGAGTTTGTCTTACAAGGGGTTGGTTTAAAAGGGTAGGTTTAATTGGTTAAAAAGAGTCTCTCTTATATGAGACGTATCTTACATCCGAGTTTTAGAAAAATGTGTAGAGCGAACCCGAATGTAAGAGACACCGAAAAGTACGAGAATAAATGTTTGTAAGTGTGAATTTATCTTTCACGAGTTTATATTTTCACTGAAAAAATGATTTTGTTTCGTAGTCACCATAATTAAGCAGGTTTCTCTTACAAGTGGGGTCTCTTACATCCGTGCTCTAGTGGAAATGTAGTGTATTTGAGAGCTTATTACCACTTTTACTACGAAAAACCGTTAGGGAGGTTAAAATGGAAAACGAATGCCCATACGAGTATAGAGGGCAAACCCAGATGTAAGAGACAATAATTCAAGAACAAAGTTTCGCTTACTAGAAGTTCTGTAGTGTAAAACTTATCTATTCAAGGTATTTCAGTGAATTTCTCCTACATGAGGGTTCTCTTACGTAAAGGTCTGAACGTAAACTCATCTATTTTAGCTCTAGAAGACACGTTAGTCAACGAGAACCAATTGTAAGAACATAAGGGACTAAAGATGCGTACAGACCTCCAGTCCGGATGTTAGAGACGTAGTACCTTAAGTGAGTGATTTAGGCATTAAACCATTGAGGCAAAAAAGGTTCGGTGGAATCCATCATTTGTAAATGACACGACTCATAATTGCACCTTCGAAATCTTTCAGAAAGGTTTCGGCTCATGAACGAAAGCCAAAGAAAAAAAAGGCAAGCATTTCCTAACTAGCCGATAATTTATGACTGCGCCCAGGTATATAAACAAATCACTGGAGGCGAGCGAACCTCAGTAATGAGTTTTCCTACAAGCTAGAAACTACTAGTACTACAAAGCTCGAGTTGTTAGGCGCTTTAATGAAACGGCGGCAACTTTCGGCTGATGTTTATTTCCCTTTTTTCAAGAGTCTAACGCCATTGGGGAAGTTGCTGAAAACGAGTTTCGGCGCAGAGCCAAGAGAGTCGGAGAAATAGAAATGGAATAGAACTTGTTGTTCAAATCCAGCTGAGTAAACAACCAGAGGTGTGAAAGAAACTAGCGCTGGTTTTGACACATTCTGACAACTCGGATCACGAGCTCAATAGAAAAGGTTCGGGGTAGAAAATTGGAGTAGGAAAAGTAATCTGGTTCGACAAGCTGACAGAAAATGGGAGGGGGGGGGGACCGTTACAAAGTTTGCTTGGTGCCACGTGGCATATGTTGGCAGTGATGACGCACAATAGAGTAGTAATGATGCATTCCAACAATGCAGGGAGTTTTTCTGCTTTTTGGAGTTGTAGCAAGTTTGCCGTGATGTGAAGCAATTACTTGAAAAGAAAACTAAAACCCTCTTCTATTCAAAAGTTACAAAATCATGGCGTTATGCTAAATATCGTTGGTATGCGAGCAGCTTTTTACCCACTAGTAGCTCAAATTTATTGTAGTAACTTAGCTCCTACTAATCCTCAATTAACATGCGTGCTTTTTAAGTTTTCGTGTATTGTTTTCTTGAAAGTCCGAACGTAGCGTCATTGACAACATGGCTTCACACTAGGTGTCACTAGCGTTGTAAATTTTTCCGCGTGTATGGAAGTTAAGCTTAAACTTTTGGTGACATACTTTTTAGTTTTTTTCGAAGCTCAAGATGAAAAACCCTTTTCAGCAGCGTGGTGATATTTTAAATAGACCATCCTAACAGATGGCGTTAGAGTTCTAACGGCCTTTTGGTTCCACCGAAAAGCGAGAACCGTTATTTTAGCATCTTCGGTGTGTATTTAGACAGCCGAAATATGTTTCTGAAAGTTTTAAAAGTGTAGAGCAAATAAGACACCGACAGTTTCGAAAAACGAAAACGTCGGTTTCCAACTGAGCGTGAGAAAGATAATGTTTAATGTTTACTCTTCGTGGTTTTCTAAAAGCCGGCTATCTTTAGCCTACAACGAAAAAGTATATATGCCACATAGGTTGTCATGAGCCCTTGAATGTTTTTAAGTACGTTCGGGCTATATACTTTCCGAAAGTGTGTGTGGAGGGGAAAGTGTTTAATCCATTGAGCACCACCACATTGCTGCAAACTTTTAGAAAACGTGTCAGTACTTAAGATTTCAGGATTTGTTTGGTTTCTTTGGAACTGAGATTTTTAGTGTTGTATGCCACGTGGCACAGTAATATAAACGAGTTCTGCCGCAAACTATGTACAGGGAATTAAACCTCGTCGAACCACTTGAGAAATTCCCGAGAGTTGCAAAATTCTTTTTTTTTTGTCAAAAACTTTTTGCACTGTTCCTGCAAATAATTCACCTTCAAAACCTGTGGTTGGTATTTTCAATATCTGATAATGCTACTGTGTGATTTTTCAAATATTAACATTATGTGGGCGTAGCTTGTTTACATTTCTGTATTAAATAGTGGTTTGAATTGCTCCTTACTTAAACGAAAATGTTTTTTGCAGACGATGTTTACGTTTATGTACGTATTGTTCTGTAGGTAAATATATGTTAGTTGGTTTTAAAGATGACCGACATCGCCCTTGTGATGTATTGTCGTCTTTAGCTATCTTAGGGGATAAATATATACTTATGTGTGATTATGTTGAGAGATGGCCTGTGAAGATAAATTTATGCGTGTGCTTGTGATATTGTGAAAAGCACATGTTTTTGCATGAATATGCACGAAGCTTTCGTGTGACTAAATTATATTACTGTGTGGAATTGTATAATTTACTTTTCAATTAATAGGATTATCATTGTTTCCGTGTGTCGAGTGTGTGATTTGTTACTTCGTTTGTTTGAGTATTTTCGTATACTAATGTTGATTAATTTAGTTTAATTTTATTTTTCTTATTTATTAGTCGCGTAGTACTAGTAGGACGCTGTTGTTGAATGAATGAGATGAACAAACCACGAGAATTTATAAAATGTGAAGTCTGCGTGTTTTGTTCATGTTTTTAGATAAAGTTCATTTCCTCTTTGTCCCTGATTTTATTTTATTTGTGTGCGTGATTAAATACTCAAAAGCTTTTACTCATTTTTCTTCGCAGTACGAGCGTCCAACGTCGTTTATGTGGAAGACACAGTCGGATCCTCCGTCGTTCTTCTTTGGCACGATTCACGTGCCGTATTCACGCGTGTGGGATTACGTGCCAGACAATGTGAAACGCGCCTTTGAGGCGTCAGACTCGGTTTTCTTCGAGTTAGACCTAACGGATCCCTATACCATCGCCGCTCTGACGTCATGCCAACTTTTACCGGTACAGTAGCTTGATAACGCACAAATTGTTTAGACTCTCATTTTCAAGCTCCTTGCTTACCTTTTTTATGACTCAGTTCCATTTTTTCTTCCACCTTCTTAGACTTCTCTTATTTCTCCCTTTCACATTTTTTTTATTTGCCCGACTAACTCAGTCGGTAGAACTTGAACTCTTATTCTGTAAATTTTAATTTAATTTATGTTTCCTACAGCATGGTCAGAGTTTGGCGGATATTTTGCCATCGGACCTGTACCGGCGACTGAAGAGGCATTTGGAGTATGTGAAAGTTGTGATGCCGTCTTGGATGAGTGCCGATCAACGTGGCCGGGGCATGTATGCAGATTACCTCTTCAATGCTATTACGGGGAACTGGGAGCGGAAACGACCCGTCTGGGTCATGTTAATGGTCAATTCTTTAACGGAAAGCGATGTGAAATCGCGCGGCGTGCCCGTCTTGGATTTATATTTGGCTCAAGAAGCTGAAAGACGGAATAAACGAACGGGGGCAGTCGAAAGGGTGGAAGAGCAGTGTGTGCCTCTCAATGGCCTCAACTTTACCCAAGTAATCATCCCTTTTATTCCCATGACCACCATCTCCTAAGAGAAAAATCAATTAGAGATATGTATTTAGTTAAAGTAAAGTTTTGAGTAATAAAAAGGACTAAAACAGTGCTGGTTAGGTGGTTTTTGCCTTGAATCAAACCTTGCACCACCAAGAATCTTTAAGATCCGGTGAACAGCCCGCTCCTTTTACGACAGATGATCTCATCAAGCATTATAATTGCGGGAATTTGGATGCCGTTATGTTTAATCAAGACGCCGCGCAGGTAATAAAGGACACAACAATGCCCTTTGCCATGAATGGCTTGGGAAAGCGTTGTTTATCACGCTGCAATAAGCGTTTTACGTGTTTCATTTACAAATTGCCTGGTGATGAGATGCAAATAGGGGATATTGTGCGCCATATATGGTTCTGCGTAAGACAAAAGTGACTAATTACAAAAATTTCATGGATTACAAGGCTGGAATCACTTACTGGAGAGAACAATGTGTTTCTTAAGACTGACTTAAGCTCTTGAAGCTGCAATGAACCCTTTTGTGATCGAAAAACAAGGAATAAGGTTTTTAACTGTCATAGCGTCCCAGTTTTCATTGCTGCTCCCGTTACTTAAGCGCTGGGCTCGAATACCACAGAAAACTTCGGTCTACAAAAGGTTAAAATGCTTTAGTACATCGAAAAATGCATTCATAGAAGTATAAAGAATGTTAGTTTACCTGTACTGTTAAGTTACACTGAATTTGTAATACCAAAATTCAGTTTTAAGGCAGCTAACGCTACTGCGAGTAACGCAGTTTTCGAACGTTTTACCTTTTGCAAAGTACAGGGTGAAAGCCGTTTGCTCGTTGCTGAGGTGCCGCGAACAGCGGGACGGATTGCAACTAATGCGGACATGGCGCGCAATGGTTACGGGATGCCCTCAATGTTTGGGAATACAAATATTTTAAAATAAAACTCAGGGAAAATTACACCTGAACAAGATGAACGTTATTTAGAGCTTTGATTTCGAGCTTTCCGAGTACAACACAACCAACGTGGAGTTTAAAGATGTTCTAAAGAAGCGAGATTTCAAATAGAGGATTAAAATTAACAAACAAACCAGGAAAACTTTTAGACTACGAGTTTGAAGATCACAAAGCGTAGCCGAGCACTTGAACGCGATTGTTCCTTCTTTGTGGTAGGTCTTGAGTGCAGATAAGGTAACAGAAAGTTTAAGATGTCCTTTTTCAAAGTTTTTTTCTCTCATCAATCTCAGGTTGTTATTTGTAGCCACCGTTAACAGAATTAAGGAAGCTTTTTCCAAACTTCTACTCAACAGTGGACCATAAATCAACTCAGCAACGCTTTTAGGACGCTTAAATGGGTTTTACAAGGGGCCTCAAGCGCAACGACCCAAAAGCCGACGGATAAACGCGTTCAGCACGCGCACGCCATTTTGGAAGCTTGTAAACGCCGCTTTTATGAGCTCTTTTTGCAAAGAAAACAATCTATTTAGGGTAGTAAAGACGGTTTGTAGGTGTTTTAGAACATTATGAATCATTTGCTAGCGAACTGTTACAAAAACTGCGACTTCTTTCCGCGTTTCGGGTTAAATTAGAGTTTAAAAACTTAAGACGCCATCTTGCCACGTGGCAGCCACGCATTTGCGACAACTTTTACTTAAATCCTCGTTTATGTGAGCTACTTTAGACGTACAATAACAGATTTAGATGTATAATGTACTTTCTCAGCAATATTTGTGCATTTCGTCCTTTTTTGTTGATTTATTATACATTTTAAGGTATTTTGTCCGAATTTTGGTACATTTTAGTTTACGCTGGTTTCAACTGCTTAAGTTTTCTGTTTGATGTACTAGTGTTATTTCTATGCGTAATTAATGTTTTGTTGTTATATATTGCTGTGATTTTTATGACATTTTTCGTGTGTTGAGTTATCAAAAATCTGATAAAAACCATTCTATTTAGGTTCCAAGCATCTCGAACGTCACGCTGGCGCCTTATGAGCAAATGATGGCAAAGACAATTGACGACTATTTCCGTCGGGAATTGATTTTCAAGCGCAATCAACGAATGGGTGAACGCGTGTTGGAGTTGTTGAAGAGTCATCCCAATGAGAGCTTCTTTTTCGCGTTTGGAGCAGGCCACTTCTTGGGCTCTCACACCGTTTTGGACGTGGTGAGCCAAGCGGGTTACGTCATCGATCACGTCACGCCCCACCAGCGTCTCAGGCATAAGAAGAAGAAACGGATTTTTGCAGTGCCAGCCGTGTTAGTGCCCGAACCAAGCGTGATACGTGACTTTAGCTTATCGTCTAATAACCTGGACAGCAAGGACGACTTTTTCTCGCATTATTTGTCCAGACTAGCCGCAGCCAAGCCTGCACTTACAACGAAAGCGCTGGGTTTGCTACCGACGCAGGCCAGAAGCACGCCCAACTTGAGCGGGGCCAGGCACCGGGACAAGCTACCTATGGAAGCCGGGCCAACGGCAGCTTTTCCTAGGAAACATCACAACTTCAACGATCTCTGGGTGCGCTTAGAGTCAATCAAGAACAATGAAAATGGTAACAATAATGAAGTTAGTAACGAGGATATTAATTATCACCCACGGAACTTGGGCATTCAACCGGAAAGTTTAGCTGAAGACAGTGCTAAAATAGAAACCTCGCTTAAAGTGTGGTATGGCTTGCCAGTTAATAGTGGAGGTGTAGCCGTGGCGCTGGGGAGCAACGGCTGGCTGGGGCTGTTCACCTTCACGGCCAGTGTTTTTCTCTATATATTGGCGTGAAACAGTGTGTAGAAACAATTTGAAGAGCTTTTCTTTCGAGCAGCTATGAATCTACAACTATATCAAAGCTTGCAGGAGTGGAAATTGGTAAAGAAGGATAAATCTGCAGCAAAGATCGTTAAGTGTAATCGTTCGTCTTTGAGTTTCGTTGTCGAAACACACAAAAGAAGGATGAAGACCTTTGAAGTGAACAATATTGATGGAGGGCAAACTCGAAGCTTCGGAAGCTCTTGTAAGCATTACGTTGGAAGTCAAGTCGTGTAATAATGCAAATTCGACGAAGATATAATTTTCAAGAAGACAGCAACTTTTCAGAAAATTTCGGGATCTTACCACCAAAAATAAAAAGGATGTCTTTGTTTGAAGTGTTTAACAATCGAAAAGTGATTATATCGGAACGTGGCGAAGATTTCTGAAGATTTTGAAAGGTTTTAAGTCTTTCAAGATTGCTGAGAAACAGTATTTCCCGCAAACATGTATTGTTTGTAACAAACAAACTAGTAGTTTTTCTTTTGCCTTCAACAACGAAGGGCTTTTAACCAAGGAAAAACCCCGTCCTATACCTAACATGCCTTGAAAATACTCCAAAAATTTCCTCTGATCATTTTTATTTAAGAAAAATCAAACAGAGCTTTTAAGTTTCTCTCTATAATGGTGTGAATAATCGTGTGTAACCTAGAGAAACTTTAATCCTTAAGCATTCAGGGCTTATTGTAAAAAGGAAAACTGGGAAATACTGAATGTCTTAATGAACGCTACCTCACTGTTTTTTTTCTTCTTTTTTTTAAATAGCCATAGCAAACAGTACCGTGTTAACAAAAAATGGTGAACGAATCTTTGATGTGTATATGTTAACATTACTCCCTTTTAAGTCAAAACCATTCCTCATTTCTAATTAACGCATGAATCTGATGCCTGAATCTCGGGTTTGTGTACAAATGATGTTTATACAAAATAATTTTTGCGCAAAATTGCAATATCTAGTTACGTATTGGCTCATTCTGAACCAAAAGCATTTTTTTATTCTTGAATATCTCGATTAATTTCCTGTTTATAAGTAAACTTGCTTGAGAATTTTGTTCAAAGATGGCGTCAGAAAAAAATGTGTATGACAAGCTATGGGTAGAAATAAGAGTTTATTTTTTTTTCTTTTTTGATTCGAGCTTTACACTTTTGGTGGTTTATACTACGGCTTTACCCGTGCCTGACCATAGTCTTTTCACCTTTGAAAAACCTTTTTTTCTTTGAAGAATTAATGTGCGCTTTTCTCTCGCGAATTTCCTGACCGCAACGCGCTTGCCTCCGAAAACCCGAAAGCCATAACCTGGGAAATGAGTCAGAGTTTGCTGGGTAAATTTGAACATCGAATATGCTTGAAAACTGAGAGGCTGTGACTCAATTTTGACCAAATAGTAGAAAGAATAATAAACGAAGTATCTTCCTGGAAAGGACACATTCTCTAACTGTCATAGTTGTCTTTTGGCAGTGAAAATTCGAACACTGAAAATCTGCCAATTCATGTTGTTAAACGCTCTTGTAATGCCATCTACAATAAGTATTCTGTGCTGAAGCAGTTTCTAACCAGCCTTAAAAGTTGCAAGCGGTAGTCGACTATTTGCGCGACAGAAGTACTTTTCTAAGAATTCCTAGTTGACATAACATTTCTTACCATACAGCAATCAACGGTTTTTCACAGGTTAATACAGAACATCGTAATCAATGTTGAAAGTGTCCGGGTTTTTGAAAATTCATTGATGCTGAATACAAAATAAAGCAAAAGACAAGTGGAACTTTTGGTGATCCGCAAATGTATTTGGAACTTGGGCATACAGATATGAACAAATATAAGCCTCGTTTCCAAACCATTTTAAATCATCCTCCTGAGAAGCTCGTTGATCTTCTCCTCGCGATTACCGAAGTCACCTCCCTCCACGTAATGATTGGTCTTCTTGCGCCAGCCGCCAGTGGGAGTGTTCAGCTGTAATTAGAAACAATAAGAGATTTATTTCTTGCTCAAAAGCACAAGATTTGCGAAAAATTTCAACTTGCAAAAGACTTATGTCCGAATCATAAAATTTTGTCAAAATAAAAGCAAAAATATCTTAAAATTTACATTAAGTAAGGGTACGGAGTATGTTACGAAACTATTGATCATACCCATAGTGAAAAGTACATTTTTTAAGGAAATATTGCGAAATAAAATGCAAAATAAAATGCAAAATAAAATACACAAAAATCAAAGAAAATATTTTTGACATTAAACAATTAGTGAGCAAACTTCAAAATGTTCCCCAGCTTTCCACTCCCCATGACTACTGTATTCAAAATCATGACGAAGGATATACTGGGCTGAATTTTCTTTGACGATAATTTAAAAAAGAATTTCACACACAGCAAAATTCCCAATCGAATCGTCATATACTTCATCACAATAAAATATATAAAATTACAATACATAAGCTTACAGTTAAAAGGCTGTTAAATAAGGAAAAAAATTGCTAAAATCTGGCACGATTATTAAATTAAGTCCTTTAGAAACTAAAATATCATAATATTTATGTAAAATTTCTCTGTATCTTCCAAAATGACTAAAATAACCTTCACATAATTTTAAAATCACGTAGTTCTATTTTCTTGAAATTCTCGGAAATTATAAAAATGTTCCAATAACTCTTCAAAATCAAAAATATGTTTGTTCTACTTTTCTAAGAATTCCTAAAAATTCCTCTTAATATTTCAATAAATAAATTTCTAACATTTTAAAATGAATGGCGAACAACCTGCCTTTATGTGAATATTACAAAAATAAAGAACAGCCTAAAATACACTGTACGATGAATATACCTTGAACGGCCAGAGGAAGTTGGAAGCGTATCTGAAGTTGGGTCCGACAGTGAAGACTTCGTGAACCAAATCTTCCATACAGATAAGGTTGGCCTTGCCTAAAATGATACAAAAACTTTATATCAACTATTTGCAACTTAACTCCATAAAATTCAAAGAAACAGCATACATTTTTAAAAAATATGATTGACAAAATTGTCAAAAAAATGTTAGTCAATTTTATACACATCAACTATAAAATTTAAAGACAATATTTTTTTTAAAAAAAAAAGAATATATTAAGCTGTATGTGATTTAAAAAATGAATCATATAAAGTAAATTATTCTAAAAAATAAGGGAAAAATAATTTCAACCGTTTCTTCACGTTCGTATGGAAAGAAAACGATAAAATTACCCAATTTGCGCTCAACGATGTCGTTGCTGGTAAGCGCAATACGACGACCACGGACTTTAGCGTGTCCTCGCTTGTAAATCAAGTCTCGGACGCTCTTCAAGTTAGGGTACCCCCAGGTAATGTAAGGTTCACAGATACGCAACATGTTCAAAGTAGCCTGAAACAAAAACAACCCAAAATTTAAATAATATTTTATATTTTTTTGTCCGAAAAATTAATGAAGTTTTTAAATGTTTAGCTTCAGCTCTCCTAGGTGAACAGCAAAGTTGGAAGAAATCAACATAGACTCTTTCTTCAGTGAGAGTTTTCATCATTTTCGATAACTAATGCACTTGTATCGACAATATTGGCTTTTTTCAGTTGGCTCATGACGTGAGTATACCTTGTTGAGCTTGACGAAGACGCCATTGTTGATCTGGCGAAGACGGAAAAGCTGCAAAGTCTTGCGAACTTTGGGAGAAACTTGGTTGATACTGTGAAAAAAGAAAACGCAAAATAATTCACATTAGTATTAATATTCATCATTTACTACCCAAAAACTATCTACTCTTTCTTTTTCAAGGTTTTTAAGTGTTGAAGTAAGGAGTTTTAATGCATTTGCTTTTGGCGTAAGGGGAATTTAAGTTAATATTTCCTACACAAAGAAGATTTTGATGAATATTTTATTTTTTAAAAAAAGAATTTTTAACGCTTTGAGAGAATTATACAGGTCTTTCTTCGACTCCTCAGAAGTTTAATGGATTATTTCAAGTTATATTGACATTTGCAAATTTTAGGTCAGTTTACCCGCGAATACGGATGACGAAAGCCAATTTGGATTCGGAAGGCACGTAATAGTTGCCTTGGTGCCTGGCTTGACGGGCTAAACGGATTTCATCGCGTTCCTTGGAACGGTATTCCTTGACGTACTTCTCAGCACGCTTGAAGATCTCACGCCTGCGGAAACGGCGGGCTCTCAAGTACTAAAATGTCAAAAATCTTTAGTAAAAATACAAAATATTATCAAGGGTTACTTCTAAAGCCTTCTTGGCTTGAAGAGCGCGGTTCTCTGTTTGGCGCTTACGGCGTTTAAGCAGAGACTCTGGCACTGCGGGAAGTGTTTTGGCCGGAGCGGGAACAGGCTTGGCCGCTGCCTGATTCTTCCTGCAAATAACGAAAATAGAGATATATAATCACACTTACTGTTATACACAACGATATGTATCAAACTGATTAACACTGGCAGAGTTGTTATGGACTTAAAGCTTGTCACGCAACATGTTTCTTAGTCACACTATAGAGCTTATCCAATCTTGTTGTTTAAGAGTGAAAATTACGCATTTCAGGGCAAAAAGTTCGTAGTATCCATATTTTTTAGATTGCAGGAAACAAAACTGAACACTTTAGAACTAAGTAAGAGAACGGATGGGGCAGATATTTCGAGATTAACGGCACTAAAAACGCGACTTACTTGTCCGCCATGATGTCAAAACAGAAGGGACTGGTAGTGAACGTTGCCAAGTGGGTCTGTAATCGACCACAACTTTGGATTGAAGTTTTTGAAATGTAAAATATCACTTCGAGACTTAACTAATACTAAAGCTTAACTTAAACTAGATGCAGATAAAATAATTTTGGTACAGCAAAGTATTTTAAATTAAAATATTAAATTATTGCCACTTTTTAGAAGCCGAACTTGCTGCACCGAGAGCACATAGCTCTTCCGTTGGCGCCATCACGGTCTTACGCTAACAACGATACCCAAATCACTCTAGAACAGTTCCAGGGTAGGCTTAGGGCACCTTATGCAGGCAACGAACCAGTTTGGCTTATCCAACACAGCAAGTCAACATTAGCACGTGTTTTCTTAGCGCAAATTAGTATCACTACAGTCGAAATGAAATTACTGACGCATAATTTTCTTACTTCCCGGTGTATTAAGGGCGTTACTACGGGTTATCCCTTACAAATCATTGTAAGAAAATATTAACTCAATTTTTATTAAAGCGTTAATGGAGATTTTTTACGTTTGAAGTTAAAAAACACTTTTTATTTTCATCAGGTGAATGAAATAAAAAACCTGGAAGTGGATTTTAATCCAGAATTTGTGGCACGCATGATTCCCAAAGTTGAGTGGCCCGCTTTACGTCAAGCTGCCGAAAATGTAACACTCATTTATTTTTAAAGAATTTGTCAGAAATGTGTTATAAGAGAGCATGGTTTGACACGCCATTGGTGTGTATTCGTGTTTTTTTTTTCCCACAGATTTTTTGTTAAAAACGCCTAATTGCTCTGTTTAATTAAATTTGTTTACGAAAGTTCTATACAGTAATTTTTTACTTCATTATTTAATTATCTTAAAGAGTAAACTGCGCGAAGTTGACCAATCATGGTAATTAGTTCACCAAAACACCGCAATTTTTTTTTTTGTGAAATCAACATCGAATTAAGCGTTTGTTCCACAGTAACTTTCGTGATCATAATAAAATGGGACACACTCCTGTGCAGTTCAATAGGGTCTGTACCATTTTTCAGTTGATTTTCTACATTTTTAGCGTTTTGAGCTTTAATTTCACAAAATTTTCATTAATTTCTTATTCAGGTGGGTAAGCTGCAAGATCTGCCCGAGACCGTACCAGAAGATTACGACGTGAACGAAGAGTTTCTCAAAAAGGCGCATCACGTCATGTTAGAAGTCGAGATCATTAATGGTGAATTAGTTTGTCCCGAAACTGGACGAAAGTTTCCTATCACGGATGGCATTCCTAACATGCTCGTCAACGAAGACGAGGTTTAAAGCATGTATTTCAAGTTGAAACAAAATAACTACAATAAATAAAGCAAAAAAAGTGTTTCGCCAATTAAAACCCGCACAAATTTTGGTTCATCGCATTGTCAGCTAAGGCTCATCCACTGAATTGACTGGAACTTAATTTCGCGCTCGTGTTCATAGCAAAATACAACCGTTTTTTTCACACTAGTACCCAGCCTGCCTTTACTCACGAGTTCCCGGCCTGTTATAGGTCCCGTGAGGCATACCGCTATACACTGGGCGTGGCAAACACAAGGATCACCTTGAAAAAACGAAAAATTCGTGTGTAAACCTAGTTGTATCGACTATATTAACTGAGACCCAATTATATGAGCGAAAGATTTAATTTTATGAATTTTTTGTTTCGATTATATGCATAAGCACGCTTTAGTAGGCCTGTGTGAAATATATAGATCCGGTTTAATGAACTTGATTCCAACACGCTGAACATGGTCAGAATGATATGGGACAGCTTACGAAGGATATTCCTTTACACTGTACTTGTTTCTTAATGACACTAGGGTTTTTGCTTCAAAAACACAAAAAAAAGGGGAAAATTGGAATACTGTTTAAAATTTGTTTGCAGTGTTAAATATTGATAAATTTGCAATCGATTTTACTTGCGTTTTAAGAAAAAAATTGCAAAATTGAGATTTTGCTTCAATTTCTTTTACAAAAATGAAAAAAATAAATCTATTGAAATTTTGTTAAAAATATTTGAAAACGATCAATGAGCTATCTAAAACAGCGTAGACTTTCTTTTACGGTTAAAAAGTAAGAAAATACGCATATTTTACTTGGATAAACTAAAAAATCGCCTCCAAACTTCTCTCCAGAAGTTAAATACAAGCCTTTTTCCCATAATGCAGCGTAAGCTTTCCGTCTAACGGATTCTGTATCGTTCGGCACAGGCAAATCAATCTCTATGCGCTTATAACTTGATAAACACGGATGACCTGCGTTGAAAATGAAAACAAATTTAAATTGTTCTTTAAAAGGAACATTTTGCTACTTATAAATAGGGGAATTTTGGTTGAAGCTTCAGGAAAGGGTGTAATTTTCTCTAGTTCTTCTTCTAACGCTTGATCTGGGTTAAAATTGGCGTTTGGGTGTTCTTTTTCAAACTTTTTGCGTTTTCCGGATAAAATCATGCCTGCTTTGGCTAAAATGAACTCTTTACGCTTTTGCACGTACTCCTTAATCTGGAAAAAAAGAACGTGAGATGAAACGTCCAAAAAGCCTCAAAAACGAGTTTACTGAATTATCAATTAATAAATTCAATTCTTAAAACGTGAAAATTCGGATTTAATTTTTTTTAATTACTTGACTCTCGCAAGCATTCTGTCGCGCAGAATTGACATAATCTCCGTATTCCGTTGTAGGGTTAATTAATTCAGGGTATTCTACCAATTTGGCGATCCCTTTTTCCACCAATAGTGCGACTTCTTCTACCATTATTTCCAAAGGTATGCCGTGTTCACCATCTTGACGTGGATGCGAGGCTGACGGACCTACTAACGAGCCTACTATCCTACATTGCTGTCTTAAACGCCGAATATCTACGAAAGACATTAATTTTAATTGCGAACGTAACACGTTCCTGCATTTATCATTTTATAGCAGTTAAGCTTTCCTTCTAGAAGGTGAAAAGATTACCATCTATGCTCCAGACGAGGTACGCATTATTCTGGAAAATTACTTCTATTTTATTGGTAACATGTTCATGATTTTCTTGAGGTTTTATGTCGCTTGACACGTGTTCTTCCATCTTACCGCCATTTCAAATCAAAACAAGCATCTTTGGAATCGAATCGTTGAGGTTCATATCGACATACAGCGATATCGACTACTCTTGGTAAGCTTTTAAAACATTACAGTAAAAAAATTACCAATACATTTTTACAAGTATTTTGAATCTCTTTTTGCACTCTATAACTTACCTATGATTGTAAAATCCTTATACAGTATGAAAAAGAGTCCAAGAGTACGATAAAAATGTCACAATCTTCCGGTTTCAGCGCCGATCATCCATGTCAGGAATCCTGTGACGTCACGCGTATCTGGGATTCCTCCAGGGCGGATGTGGAAAGGGGGAGGAGAGAAAGGATTGGAGCATTTTGTTTTGAGCTTCCGAGTTCGTCTCTCACAATTGTGTCAAATTCCTGCCTTAAAATCTAAAAAGTCATGGGTTTGTAACGTAAACTCATATATAAATAATTATGGGCTCGCGAATCAGGTAAAAATCGATTATTTAATTGTTGCAAGCTTTCTGATAATTTCTTGTTTATTTTCTTGTTTGCGGTACAGGGAACATCCAGTTCACCTGATTGAGTGCTTTTGTGAAGTTGTAGCCCCGCAAACGACCAACGAACAACCCTGGATTGTGCACAAATTCCCGGACAGTTTTAAAGAAGATGAAATTTTGAAACCCATTCCGCAATTTGCATTCCCGTGTGACATTTCCAAGTATTAAACTTTCTTAATTTATAATAGGTTAAATTGTGTTACACAGTTAGTTTTGAATAAGATTGACTTAGTTGGTAAGGCTTGCTTAAGTCAGGTTACACTAAGTTAGATTAGATTAGGAAAAATTAAGTTGGAATTTAAGCCTTTTTGAGTGAAAAAAAGCTGTAAAGTGGCTTAAGTTGGAAGTAATAATAAGACAGAAATAACAAGGGAATGAATTAATGATTTTTTGTTCTATTTCCAGTGAAAGAGTACAACATTTCTCGTTTGTGCTCACCAGCGGAGACTCCAAATGGACTTTTGGATTTTGTCGCCTCGCTCCTCAAGCTGAGACAGCTTTACTCGTTATTAGCTATATTCCTTGGCATGATTTCTTCTACAAGTAAAAAATTTTCACGAAATTCCTTTTTTTTTACGATTTTAATAAAATTTTAGATATTTATCAAGACTACTAAAAGAAACGGGATTATTTTCCTATAACTCCTATGTGCACCAGTTCCATAACTTCTGAGCCATTTTTGCGTTTCATTACGTGTCCAAAAATAAGTGGAACGCTGTAATACTGGGATAATAGGCTAAAAGTCCCGTTTCTTTCTAAACCATACTATTCAAAGGCTAAAATAAAGGGGTTGCATGCAAAATAAAGGGCTTGCAAGGTTGCAGAGCTGCATGGCTTTCATAGCGAACTTCAGCCGTTTTTGTAGCCACGCTCTTGCCCAGCATTTGATCATTGGGTGGTGTCTAAAATAAAGTGGGACAGTTCGCTGTGGTTTTGCAGTGGAATTGCACCCGTTTACTCTTAGCAATGTTTGCAAGTGTTAGAATGTTCAAAATGAAGTGGAACGTGTTAGTATGACTTCTACAGTTGACCTGTACTTGTTTTTTATTGTTGGAGTGTGCTAGCTTTAATGGGAGCCAAAATAATGGGGGACAGTTACTATAGTATCAGTATTTATGACGTCCCAGCTTATTTTCAGCAAGTATGACACCGTACAAGGGAAGACCGAAAATAAATAGGACAAGGTGGTATGGTGTAATAGAGCAAATGGTACCGTTTTTAATGAGAATTAATGTAATTTCGACGACTAGTCTGTTGAAAAATGGGGTTTTTATTAATTTCGGCATTTTTAAGGATTTTAAACCAAATTGCGGAGTTGATGCAAAACAGTCCGGGCGATTTGCCGAGATTCCTGGATAGTCTTTACAAACATCATGTACCCGAGCCTAGCAATATTTTACGGTTAACTTATGGTTCAGTGCCAAAGGTAAATTATGACAGTTTCTTTCCATTAAATTTTTTCGTTTTTTTCCTATTTTTTTGACTTTGACGATGTTTTGGGTTTTAATAATTGAGGTTTCAAATTTGTGTTCGTTTCAGGTATTCACGTGCACGTGCCCGAACACATACAAACTGCCCAGCCTCCCTGAAGATGTAAGTTTGGATTTATTAACATCCAAAGATAGAAAACCCGGATGTAAGAGACTAGACTTCAAGTGTCTCTTATATACGGGTTTGTCTAAAAATTCGCATTTAAAATATGTATCTTAAATGTTTTATGTTTTTTTTTATTGTTGTTGTGGTGACCACGCGTGTGCCAAATTTGTAACTTTTTTTTAAAGCGGAACTTGGTCGAGTATTGGTCAGCAGTGGATCCACACAACACGATGTCCATCTTCGCGTCCATGCTGCAGGAACGGCGCATTATCATGAAATCGACGAAACTGTCACGCCTCAGTGCCTGCATTCAAGCTGCCAATTCCCTAATTTACCCAATGAGCTGGCAACACATTTATATCCCAGTGCTGCCCCGCCATCTCGTGGACTATTTGTCAGCTCCTATGCCGTTTCTCATTGGCGTACCCACAACCACCTTCGAAGTACGTCACAATCTTGTTCTTCAGAAACTAATAGTAACAACTAATAGTAAAAACAAATTATAAAAAATAGCGAGCAATACGTCATATCCGAAGTCAGTTCACCATATTGTCCCTAGAGTGCATTACTTTACCGCCATAAAGGGACCAAGCGCTTGTATTTTCTTTATAAAAGTAGTCAAAAAGAACTAATTCAGAACCAGCTTCCACAGTGGAATGCTCGATGCTAGCTGCACGGTCAACTGGTTAAACAATGAAATGTTCTCCTTGCCAAAGCCTTGCGTGAGGTTCAATACTGAGTTAGTTATATCGCTCGCGAAAATTCCTTGAGGCCACAGGCATTGCTTGGGCAAGAGGGAGAATTTCATTGTTGATCAGTTGGCCGTGCAGTTAGTATAGTGCATTAAGCTGGGGAAATGGGATCTTTCAACGCCCCGCGCTCCGAGTGGCAAGTTGGTGAACCGTATTTGGACTACACCTTGCTAAAAAACGGGAGAAATGGAGGAATACAATTAGAGAAAATTCACATAAAATTGAATGGATTTGTGTGGGTTTGATTACAGCGTGTGCGACGGAGTGAAATTGGCGATTGCGTGATACTCGACTTGGATACGAATCAATTCGAAGCGCCGTCTAACGACTTGGAATTGTTGCCACCGGAAATCGTAAGACTACTAGACTAGTCCAACTTCAATATTTAAGTAACTGTAAATTTAAGAAACTTAAACGAACTCTCTAAGTTAGAACTTGGAAAATTGACGTAAACAAACGTTATTCTGTTACTTTCAGACATGTATAGAAACATAGAAACCTAACGTAATTGTTTCAAGGGTGTTACTGTTAATGTTTTAATTTTGTTATTTTTTCCAGGTATCGCAAATGAAAGCAAAGTTGAGGACAGCGGCGACGACAACAGGCGACGGCGTAGCGCGTGTGTTTTTAAGAGCGTTGGTCCATCTAATCGGAGGGTACCGAGACGCGCTCAAATTCCGGCCAGGCGAACAAATTTCGTTCGACGAACACGCGTTCGTGCAATCTCGATCGTCCGCAGTGCAGCCTTTTCTCAGAAATATGTTGCAACTCCAAACTTTCCGCCAAGTACCTGATTTTTTAAAAATAGTAATAAGTAAAAATGCATTTATGAAAATTAAAGCTATAAAAATTTATTAAAAAAAACTTTTGCTATTTTTCCAGTTGTAGCTGTAAAATAGCCCAATTACGTAACGAAATAAACAAAAGCAAGTTAAATTAAACTGAATTAGCTTAAAGACTTGTAAATCACTGGAATTTTTCTTTACATTGCAAATAAAACTTACAAAAAAACTAAAAAAAATAATGGTTTGGCAAAAAAAAAAAAATACTACAAATTAGGAACATGTATTTTAGGATTTTTTAATGATTTCTTTAACGAGAATGGTCTCCGAGGAAATTGGAATATCCGTTAAATTTAAAAATTGATTTTTGAAAAAAAAATTTTGGTGGATTAATGCGATTTTTTTTTATTTAGTTCATTGAGGAACGGTTATACGCTCTTAATTCCGGCGAAGGTTTCACTAACGAATTCGAAAAAGAAGTCTTCTTGTTCTCAGACCGCACCAATGGCCGTATTGGGCAGCAGTACAAAGAATGGCTCTCGAATTTCAGGAAAGAAAGTGGCGCTTTGCTCAAAAAAGTGAAAGAAACTGTAAGGAAAGATATTTTTGTAGTCAATTTTAGTCATTTGAATTCAAATTTCGTTGATTTTAGCTTTTTAGCGTTATCTGAGGTATTAGATTTAAATTTTATTAGACTTAGTTGTTTTAGTTTAACTCTATTTTTTCGTAAAATATACGACTTTTGTTTAACTTTTGTAATTTTAGTTTATTTTTGTGATTTATTGCATTTTTCGCAGTTTCAAGGCATTTATTTGTGTTTGTTTACATTTTAGTTGACATTTTCCTAATGATTATTTAAGTTTTGTCGTCCAAATTTTTAATAGTGCGGTGTGTTGGTTTCGTTTTCTTACTGTTTAAGTGTATTTGTACAGTGTTGCTCGTTTCTGGGCAATGTTTACAAACGGATTCAACTTAGTTGTGCCACTAGAGGCGCCAGTTGGAAAGTCATTATGTCTGGCTAACGTTACGTTCACCTTATCAATATGTTCCATAGTTTGTTAAGCAGTCGATCATATTGTTGCTAATTTATTGTTTAGTTTGTTGTTTGTTTAGTTTATTACTATTAGTAAAACAAAGTAGAAAAAACACAAAAATATTAAGAGTGAAAATTGTTTTTGGTCATTGAACCGCGAACTACAGCTTCACCTGTACCACGAATTGCGATTTTAACGTAAACATGTCCAAGTATGGCAGCTTTCGAATAGCGCCTCTAGCGATGATATTAAAAACCTTGGTTTAAGGATACGTCTTTTGTGCATTTATCATGTATTCTTATACTTTCGTTTTGTTTATTTTGGTTATTGTCAAGGAATACGTTCAAAAGTGCATGATAGAGACGAACATATAATTTTCAATTTCTTTACGTTTTTGTTCTTCTTAAGGCAAATCCTGCTATGAAAAATGCAGTAAGTTCCATGAAACAATCAACGAAAGCGGCGAAAGAGCGGGGCAAATCGGCCTTCAGGCATAAAACCAGTTTTCCCGAGCTGCCAGGCTTAAGGGGCGGAGACAGCTACGTCAGGTACGTTCGACCGCAAACGAGTCCTGATAAACCGCGTTCAGCGCCCTCTTCACCCAAACTGGAGCCCAAAAGCTCCGTAGCGATAGCACCTTACGACATACGGCGCTGTAATACACAAATGTAAGTGTGAACCTGCCGTAAGTCTTTGAAATGGCGTCTTATGGCTAGTCTGTGTTTTCATTGTTGTAGCAATGGCAACGGGCTAGCGCGGGAGAAGAGTTTGTCGCCCGAAAGCGAGGATGATTTAGGCTTGGCACCATTAAACCTCGACTTGATGGGCGACATGCAAGACTTCTTTCAGCAAGCGTCTTGCGTGATGTCGCCAGCGTCGCCCCCAGAACGTTCCAAGACGCCACCTGTAATTGACCGATCTGTAAGTTATCGGCTATTTCCGCTTTTTAAGATTCAAAATGCGTATTTAATAATTCTGTGTACTTTTCACCTGCTTGGGCGAAGGGGGATTTTAATAAGTTTTTGAGTATATTTTTGTTGTATTTGTATGGCTTGATTACATTTTGTAGCTGAAACCCAGCTTATCCGCGGATTCACCACAGTCCCCGTTGTTGGGTTCACCCGTCTCACCCGTCGCGTTGTCCTCGCCCAGCCCACCTCCCCCTGCACAACCTCAGATCCCAGTTCCGAGCCCGTGTTGGGTGCCGCGAACCAGTTTCTTGCACCAAACCGCGATTCACAGCCCAGTCAGCCATTTGGCGCTGCGGCCGCCTTTGGCACGTAGTCATACCACGCTGGGAGGTGGAGCTTCTACTGTGATGGGCACTACGGTTGCGGGTTCTTTTCTGCATAGCGTAGCCAACCCTGCTCTCCCGTTGCCCCTCCCCCCACCTCGCTGTAGAAGGCGTCCTGAAATGGGTACAAGTACGGTTCATCAGCAGGTGTGTTGGTTTTTCGAACTTATTTTGCGTTTGTGCTGTATCTAAGCTTGGGTAGAAAGCGTCGTGCATTAAGCGTAGCGTACAGCGAATTCCCAGTTCGTGTTTGAACCTCGAACAGTTTGAAAAAGCCTTGTTCATTGTTTCACACTTTTTGGGGATTTCTGTTCCTATTTGGCGCGTTTTGGGGTACGTTTTGGTTGCGTTAGAGTATATCGTAAATAAATAGAGGGGTTCTGTTGGATGTGTCCTAGGATTTGAACAACTTTACGAGCTTGAACCGCATACAGTTTGGAAAGACCGTTGCAGACTGAGATTTAACACTTTTCGTTGCTTCATCTGCCGATTTTGGGTGTTTTTTTAGCAGTATTTTATTACAGATAGTCGATTCTAACTAAATAGAGTGATTCTCTGGGATTCATTGCAGAACTTGAACAACTATTCGCGTTCGAGTAGCGAACCGTTTGAAAACACCGTTGCAGATTGTTAGATATCATTGTTGCAGAGTTTCTTTGCGTTAACTGTCAATTTTTTGTTACTTCCAGTACTTTCTGTACTGGAAGTAACAAAAGAGCGGAAAGTAACTAAATAGAGCATTTTTGTAGGATTCTTCGCAAGATTTGATAAAATTAGACAGTTTGGCCCTGGGTCCGGATGAGGAGTTTGATCCATTGGCGCGTTCCACTAGCCCTGCCAGTACTCAGCCAGTCGTTTCGAATCCGTTGTATCCTGTGCATAAAACTTTAGCCAGGAATCACGCCCTGCCACCCGAAACTGCTGCCACCACTCCTACCAGTAGTACTTTAGCCACCCGACCGGCGACAATAGCAGCCAATGGGAACGGATCACGGCTGCCAAGCTACCCCGGAAGGGCGGGGCTTGGACCAGATGTCTTTTCGAACTTGTTGGCCTTCACGCGGTCTAACTTAGGTCCGCCCGTAGCCCACGCCCAGTCTAACGTCCAATCCGAACATAAGCAACGCCCCCTTTCGGAGAAGAAACACGAATGGACTACTTTTGAACAGCTTTGACTTTGTAAATATGATTTTCAGGAGGTTAGAATTGCATTTTGTACTTGTGCAGAAAATATGTACTTTGTTTTCTTTTCATAACTGTTGAATTTTCCGTACTGCCCGGGGGGATGAAAAATGGAAGTTGGAAAGGCTGTGATATTGCCAAAAAATGCAGCGAGAAGTTATGAGTGAAGAAAAGGGAAGAAGTCAAAAGGGCTGAAATTGGGTTTAAGCAGTGTAATATTGTATTGTACGTTTTTAGTTTTCTTAACCCTTTCACGGAAATGAATGCGCTTATTGTAACTGCGTCCTGTTTTGTATATTCGTTTCCCTTTGCGCTGCAGTTAACGATTAATATATTAAAATTTCCTGTGAAAAAAATGTGTTTTTTTATTTAAGTTTGTGTAGTACGTGAAATGGAAGTACATAATTCTTCCAAATTTTAGTTTCAATATGGGTCTTTCGTTTCGATTTTGAGCATAATGAACCAAAAACTCTCTTTTCCAAAATCGAACATTCGGAGAATGTACACAGAAACGTAAGATTTTTTCGGAAACGCTAAACTGCAAAAATTTGAGCTAAGTTTTTAGCTGGTCAGGCCTTTTCCAAAAATATCTTTTCATTTCCATCCGCTCGCCAACTCTTCTCGACATGCAGTCAACGACGCATCCGCTAGACGGTGTACAATATATTTGAAATTTTCTTTTTAAACAATTTACATTAATATGTGCTTTACGGAAATGCCACTTTCCCTAAGAATCATTAACATTCTCATAAATTAATCCGTTTTAGTAGTTCTTTTTCTTTATACACAACGTTTCGTATCATAGAGACAAGAATGCTTACACTTTTCAAGGCTTTCGAATCGTAAGAATGACTTTTGTACATCCTTATAACTGCAAAGTACAATTCTTGTGTTTCAGCTATATAAATAAATACCACATCGGAAGAAATATTTCAATATTTTTGCATCAAATCGGCAGTTTCCCAATATTTCACCATAACTTTCCTTAGCCTAATGCGACTACATATTCCCCTTCTTCGCTCGTATTCCAGAAAGTCAAAAGGCCGACATTGTTTACTATTTAGAACCGTGGAAAACTCCAACTCTTAATTCTCCGTATTTCTCTCATCTTTAGACCGTGATTTTCTTCTGCCATTATACTAAATCTTTCCCCATGAAACTCTCCACCCTTTTCGCATCAATGTAAGTCTTAAATCTCCTTTATTAATGCCCTAAAATTAGTTGTTTCTGACCTTCTCGTCCCAACGCTTTTCGTCCAGTTTCTTCAGATTTGTATTGTTTTTAGCAACTTTTCTAGTAATTGGCACCCTTATAACAATTAATAATTGTTGTTTTCTAACTCCTTTTCCATTGTTTTGTATTTCAGGAAATATTGTTCTGTATTTCAGGAAATAATACATAATATTCTTTAAACTTTTCATTAATTTTTATTTTCTTTTAGTTTCTGTTGCTTTAAAATTCTCTCGAATCGTCGTTTTCCTTTTGATTTCACATTTTCTTAACTTTTTGCTCCATTTATTCTCTGATATTTATATTTTAGTGTTACATACATTATTTCAAGCATTTTCTTGCATTTTTCTAATTCTTCGTATTTTTCTTTAAAACCTCAGGCAGAATGACTGTACAGTCGAATGGCGCTTCTGGTCAAGGGTCAGCCTTCGCGACCCCTCCGAGTAAACGTGTCAAGATGTCCAGATTGTCTCTGAAAGGCCAAAAACAGTTAAAGTCGCTCTCATTCGCCGAATCCACGCCCAATCCCGACTTAGCCACGCCCAAAACCCTCCCCGAAGCGGCTCCCACTATGCATTCCATGCGTCCGTCCCTGCTCGACCCCATGGGCGCCATGAGCCACCATCTGGGCTACAATTCCTCGTCCTTAAGCTCGAATTACGTGTCCAGCAGCCGGTTGGACTTGCACAACGGCGCCGAAGAGCCGGTTGAGCGAGAAAAATCGCTGCTCGGCTTCCTGAGCAAAGACAGTGACAAAAGCTCCGCCTCCCCGGTGGCATCGTTGCTCAACTTAGGCAATACTTGCTTTTTAAACACGATTTTGTACACCTTAAGGTTCACGCCCGGATTTCCGCATCTCCTGCACCACCTAGCGGGCGATATCGCAGACAAGAAGATGGGTGCGAGCACAATCGCGACCTCTACGCTGGAACGAAGGCTCGGAGCCGCGCTGGGGGGCGGGTCACCGGGCGTAAGAGCCAAGTCCTTGTCATCTTTGGTGACGCAAAGGGACGGTAATGAGGAAGGGGGCGTGGCTATTGATGCCAGTCAACGGAAAATTATGATTCTGACCGAAAGATTGCACGAACTCTTCCAAATGTTGCACCATGCGGAGCATAAGGGAGATTTGAGCGATCCATTTCAAGCGGATGCGTTCCTGCAAGCTTTAAGGTTCTAAATATAAATATATATATATATATATACATATATATGTAGATATTGTTTTTTGAAGTTTTTATTATGTGAATGTACGGATTTTTGTACAGTTTTTGTAGATATTTGCGATTTTTTCAGTAAATTTTAGCAGTTTCAAAGTAGATTTGCGAGTCTAAATAGATTTGCTAAGTTAGTTTAAGTTAGTTTTGGTTAACTTAAGCTAGTTGGGGGTAATCGACGGAAATTGATAAATTAAGTTTATGTGTAATTCAGTTATTTTTGTGAGTAAAGTTATTTGTGATTTTTTAATTGAATTTTGTGATATTGTAAAAAATGAGCTTCGACATTTGTAAGTTTTATATTTTAATTTCGGTTTTTATCAAGCTTGTGCGGAATTTTGCTTGAAATTATGCATTTTGTGGTAAATTTAAGGTAAAAATAGGTAAAATAAGTTAGTTTTGGTTAGCTTGGGACTATTTTAGTAGAATTTGTGTGATTTTTTTCCCCCAAGCTTTAGCGATGTTGAATTTTGGCCAGTTTTCGAATTTTGAAAGTCGATTTTTGCTTAGGTTTGCGCATTTTTATGTAGATTTTCGACTTAGACCTACAATTAAATAAGTTTTAACTAATTTAGGGTTATTTAGTGCATTTTTGGTGTTTTGGTTAAAAATAAAACGGTCCAACTTCGATTCGTGAATTTTTAGATAGAATTGTCGACTTGAATGGGTAAACTCAAGTTAATTTTAGTTAGTATTGGGACTGTTTTAATAGGAAATGTGATTTGCTCCGTAAACGTCAGTGATTTTTTATTTACACAAGCTTTTCGAGTTTGAATTTCCATTTTTTGCTTTTCTGTATATTTTAGTTGTATCGTTGCATTTGTAGATAAATTTTCGGTTGTAATAGATTATTTAAGTTGGGTTATTTAATTTAATTTAGTTTTGAGCTTTGTAGATTGCTTTTCTGTGATTTTTTCGTAAAAGATCATAAATCTTCGAATTTCCAATTTTCTTAGGTGAAAGTTTTTAGCATTTGTAGGCTTTTTTTCGTTTAGCGATTCGTAGAAAGTTTTTAAATTTAGACTTTTAGTTATTTTTGCAGAATTTGGATGGATTTGTACATTTCTCTAGATTTGCATATTGTGAGAGTAAATTACGTTTAGTGTTACTTAGTTTGAGGCTATTTTCAGAGAATTCCTGCAATTTTGGTCCAAAAAAGTCAGGGATGTGCGATTTTCGCCCTTTTTTTTCGGAATTAATTTGGAATTTTCGCGCTTTTCTGCTTGATTTTCCTTGGATTTAATGTTCAGCTTGAACATTGAATCTACTTTTAGTAGATTCAATGTTGATGTTGTTTGAAAGAGATTGGCAATTTTCTATTTTCGCAAATTTGTCATATTTAGTGCATTTGTTTGGTTTTAGATTTCGGCTATTTGACATGAAGTTATGATTTTTCATTTATTTGTTTACTCGTTGGCTTAATTTTGTTTAATTTCTATTTACTGCACTCTTTTGTTTGTTTTAGGTGCATTTTCTTGATTTATTTCGTCATTTTTCGTTGTCCTTGCTTGGATGCTTGATAAATCTGTTTCCCCTCTTCGAACGTATTTTATTGGATTTTTCGATTTTTGTGTTGTATTTTTAATTTTTAGATCTTATTTAGGAGTCATTTCACTGTAGTGTTCGGTAAAACTTTTATTTCTTTAATTTTTATTTTTGAACTTTTTTAAGTCGTATTTTCTTAATTCTATTTTCGTTTGGGGACGTTAATAATTAATCTTGTGTTGTATATCGATTTAGGGAGGTGAACCCTTTATTCCAAGGAAATCAGCAACAAGACGCGCACGAATTGTTAGTGTGTCTCTTGGATTATTTGCGAGAAGCGTGCCAAATTGTCGAAAAATGCGAGCCTCCCTCCAGCCATCTAGTGGCGGCATCCGACACTGCTTCAGGCATTGAGAGTTCCTCTTCTTCAGCTTCGACTGGCATGACAGAGGTCGCTAACGACTCCAAGAAGGGCAAAACTGTTCCCGAAAAGAAGAAAAAGGGCAGAAAAATGTTTTCGAGCAACAAAGGGGGCGGGGAAGACATTTTGCCCGCCCCTTTTGACAAGAAGAAGACGGAAGGAAAGAAGGAGCCGCCCAGTCCGACCAACGGAGTCGAAACGTCAGCAGGGGGAGGAGCTAATGGGAGGAGTCACGGCAGCACGAGACCTTCACGCGATTTTATCACGGAAAGCTTTGAGGGCGTGACCGTTTTGAGAACCACGTGCCTCGAATGCGAGTTTGTCACGGAAAGGAAAGAAGCTTTTACGGATATCTGCGTTCCTATTACGACTGATCAAAGCTTGGAAGGTTTGATTTAGTTTTTTAGATTTTTTTTTTTTTTTTTTTTGCTTTTAAAAGACACGCAAGATAGTGGCCAATAAAATGTGAGACATTTTCGTATACCAACTAATGTAATAGAACACTAGTTTTTATTGGACAGTGTTATAAAGTACTGAAATTGAGTTTTTTGTGTTCGTGCAGGAGAAAACGAGAGCGACTTATACGCGTCTGCCTTAATGGCGCAAGAGTTTCTGCAAGGCACGAATAAATACTGGTGCGAACAGTGCTTGCGATACAATGAAGCTCGACGGTCGGTTCATTACGAAAAGTTGCCTAAACTATTAGTCCTGCAGCTCAAACGGTTTTCTTTTTCCTACGGGTAAGTTAACGTTTCTATTGTTGAAAAAATTCGAGTAAACTCTGCCATTTTTTTACACCATGTAACACTGAAACCACGCTGCAACCGTTTCCAAGATGGTAGATGCCGCGTGGTTGCGTTACATTTTTGCATTATAACAGTAGTTTTCACAATTTTCTGCTTTTGTGTATGATTTTTATTGCTATAGAAGAGTTCCTCATTGTTGTAAACTGATTAGATTCGTTTAGCTTTCAAGTGATCTATTGTAAAGTTTATTTACCGTGTATAACGCGAAAAACGAAATAACATCGTGGAATGGCCAATATGGCAGAACTCACGCCACACTCATTTTCAAGATGGCAGATGCTTACACGTGTAACTCTACTTAAAGTCACATGCATCACTATAGAAGTAGTTAATTTACGTTCTTTTTGATTGTTGTATCTGCATGAATAGTTTGTGTTTCGTGTTTAAGTTCATTTGAACGTTTTGCGTCATGGACAACATGGCATACTCTCGCCAGGTTAGCTTTCAAGATGGCGTCCATCACGCAAAGCCATTTGGCTTCCGTTGTTGCCATGAAATATGTTTTTAACCATTTAACTTTAGATTGGTTTAATAGTCAGGTTGTGTGTTGCTTGTGTGATAAATGAGTAATAACTTTTTATCTTTTTCATGTCAAAAAGCTCCTCGAACATGTCTAAAGTGAACGACTACATGCCCACGCCGTTGACTTTGGATTGTTTCTGCGAGCACTGCCGAGACCAAGACTCGCCGCAGCACCTCTACCGGCTGTATGCGGTGATTATGCATTTAGGGGCCACCATGGCTTCGGGCCATTATGTAGCCTACACGCGGGCGTACCCGCCGGAGGCTTACACGGCCCAAGCCACGTTAGACTACGTGGGTTGCCCGCGGGCTAAAAACGTTCTCAATGTGCAAAAACCCAGTCAAGAAAAGACCGGTGGGCTGTTCAAGTTTTTCAAGCCCCGGTCGTCCACCAATTCACTGTCTAATAACACCACCTTGGCCAACAATGAAAGCTATGCGCACAAAAACGCAGGCACCATTTGCCGCGCGCTCAACTGTTGTAGCGTGCGGCCACGCAAGCTCAACGCTGCCGTATATGAAAGCAACGCGACAGCGAGCAGCGGACCGAACCGCAACCAAACCGAAGCCGAGACTTGTAGCAACGGCAGCAGTAGTAGCCATTACGGCAACAGTGGACGCGATAGCCCAGCCACGATTTGGTATTCGTTATCAGACGGTAACGAACCTTGGTTAGAATGTGACGATGAAATGATTAAAGTACTAAAAGCCCGTGAATTAGAAGAAATGCTGGGGCCACGCCCTAGCAAAAGTGCAGGTCATTTGACGCCATATTTGTTATTCTATGTGCAAGTAGGAAAATGAGCCTGCAATTTTTAATAGAAATTTACCTTCATTGTTGGAGTAATGGTGCACAGACAGTAAGGAAAAGTGAGCAACAACGAAAACAATAAAAACTGTTGGAAGTGTTGGATTCAAAAGTTGCCATTACGGACATAGAGCCATCTAGTGAGTTTCGGTGGTAGTTTTTGCAAAAGTGGGGGAGCCGGTGATGTTCTTTCATTTTGTAATTTATTTCAAGGGGATTTTTTTAAAACTTATGTATAAGAAACAGAATTTGTCCAAGTCCTTTATGCATGTGATACTTTTTTTCCATATTTCCTGGAAATTATAAGATGGATGTTTGTAAGTTTGGTTGCTATAAACGTTTACTACGTAGATCCGTGAAAAAAGAAAAAAATGCAGCCACGAATTTAATGTGTACAGTTAATGAGTGTATAATTTGAATTAGGAGAATCACTATGTTACATGACAATTGCACACAGCGCACAAACGTGAAGAACGCCAAATAACGTAAGTATTCGTGAGTCAGATTGAAATCTCAATAAAGTGATCCGCGTAACTAGAGGTAACCCGCGCAAAAAGGCTGTAAGTAGTACCACGTAAAACGGGGTTTGATGTTAAGATTAAATCTTCAACACAAAATTAAAGCGTAAAGCGAGCTTTGCAACAATACGAAGACCAAGTAAATTTCTTTTTTCTGAGGTTGTCCATACCTGCAGTGGAAAAAGAAGACCAAAATCAATGAAAAACGACACACAAACCTAATTTGCTGTCTAGATTGAATTTGCTGTCTAGAATTTCGAATAATATAACCTAGAATCGCTTATTTTTCAGACACTGCATACACACGACATCCTAAACGCAAGCTGGGATAGTTTTAAGTACAAAAGCGTCCGGAAGAGTTTCTAGTTTCCTAGAACCGCTAACAGGGGCGCGGCAATCGATGACGCAATTTACGCTTGTCAATAAACCAAAGTTACGGTTTTCTTGAAGAAAACGAGTTCACCAACAGTTAACAATGACTTTCTATTGGGAAACAGGCTCAAGAAGCATGTCTATAAGAAATATTCACTATTCTGCAGGTTGACTCCTACTCTTTATCCTTAAATCACAATTTAGTAACGAAAATTACTTAAATAATTATTTTTTTCTAGTAGTAGATGCGCAACGATACACTTGTGGATGACGAGTATAAAAGGGTTGCAAGCAACTCTTTTCACATTCTTTATTTGACACAGTAAAAAAGCAACATCAAGAAGTAATTCGTTTATTAGAATTTTGACAATAAATAGCTACTGATGAATTGTCCAAAGAAAACGAGCATTAGGAAGCCAGCAAATCTCCCATCTGCAACATTCGTTTTTACGGAAAAGCCATATTTACATGCAAAAAGAGCTTCCAAAGCACGATATAACAATGTTACTCCTACAAATAGCGTGTATAGGTAACTGTTACACAATCAACTAGCATTAGCTATGTGGTAAACCACTTATCTGCCGTAATCGTTTTTAAGGATATGGAATTCGGACATGGAAAAAGTGCTTTTCAAAGCACAACAAACAATAGCACTCCTATCTATAGCGTAAATATACTTATAACTCTATATAGAATGAGAAGTGACTGATGTTAAGTATTTTTAACTGAAAACGACGTTTGCTACGCAAAACAAAAACAAGCATTAGCATGGTAGTAAATCTCCTATCTGCAACACTCGTTTTTATTGCAGTCACAAAAATTTAGAAGATAACGCGCTTTCAAAGTCTAATCACATTCCTGGAGATACCGTAACTGTATAACGTTCAGAAGTACGCAATTTTTCGAAAATTTTAGGCTAGAAATCTTTTCGAAAATAGCTGTAACATAAAAAACGAGCACTAGCTAGCCTGTAAGTCTCGTATCTATAACACTCGTTTACTAGAGTGAAATATGGCTTTTCGCTCAGTGGTCGACTTTTTAACTATAATTCGCGAAATTTCGACTATTTCCTCTACAAGTTCGTTAATAAGCACTTGTAAGACATATCAGAGCGTTCAAATGGATTCTTTTCTACTTTCCAAAACGCTACAAATCTTTAAAACGAATACATTTAAGCGATACGCTATTTTCCATAACGCTAGCTTACATAACACAAAATACGCATTTTCGCACCAAATCTTATAAATTTATGTTAGATAACCTTATTTTCTTGTTAGCATCCTCAACTTTCACTAAAACTGAGCATAAACGACACAATTGCATTTTGGATTGCACAACAATGAAAAACTTGCCAACTAGCGTTAGCAAGTTTTATAACTGCGTAAAAATGCGCAAAAAAACTCATTACTTATAAGATTCGCTTGAAATTACCCAAAATCAACAGTTAGTCACGGGTAACAAAACATGCATTGCAAAAGCATTGCAGCGAAAGTGGTCCCAGTTTGTTTAAGAATCAAGGCTCCTGCATATTTCAAAGGGAAGAAACGTATGTGATTCCTAGGATCGGCTGCTTCCATGACAATACACGATGAAGAACCTACGTCGGAACCGAGTATGCTCTCATTCCGAGGAAAACGCTTTTTCCAGGTCAGCAGTATGCACCCTTACCCCCCAAAACCTCTCTTTTGCCCTCGGTTTGCAGAAAAACGGTTTTCCGGGGCCACGACGTTGGCCATGCGTTTTCCATCGAAAATGCCTCCACCCTTTAAAGAGACCAAGCATTCGTATTAGCTCCGTCATTAGTTCACCAATCGTCGACAAGTGAAGATTGTTGCAAATATAAATTACCAAACTTACCAAAATTTGGATATTAAACTCCTGACTTGTATTCGACGGTTTTAGTTCTGCGGAAGTTGATACGACGATAAAAATTTTGATTTTGTGATTCGTGGATAAATTACGTTGCACCATGGCTCGGTGGCAACTACCGTAAGTTTTTCTTCTGCGCAGTTTTGCGTACCTGTTTATGGTATTTACTACGTAGCAATGCACACTACGCAGTTCTATTGTCGAGTATTAGGAATTGAGTGCGTTCAAGTATACTGTGTTCTTGATGAGCTGTTCTTTTAAATGAGTTGAATGTATTTAAGTCTATCTAGATGTATTTGACGATATTTTAAATGTCTCCATGAATTTGACGCATTTTGACGTCTTTTCTTGTGTTTTTATTGTTTCTTAGCCTTCTCGTGACTTCGCTTCTTTTGAGTGTACTTAAAATTTTTTCAGAATGCTTTTAGCATCAACGCTTTGCGTCTCTTAACCTCTGTGTTTAACGCTTGGTAACGTCTTTTAATGTATTTCAACGTATTGAAAGCTTTTTCTCAGAAAACTTGTAACTCCAGACTGTCTTTTTTACGCCTTCCAACGTTTGTTTTGACGTCTATTTGCGTAGTTGACTGTATATTAGTGTATTTCCACGTAACTTAGTGTATTTTAATGATTTTTAACGTATCTTATTGCATCCTGACACATTTTGTAAACGCCTGTTATACTCGCTCGTTTTTTCATAGTCTTTTATTGTATTTTTAGTGTATTTCAGTGCATTTAAAGGTTTTTCTCGGAAAGCTTTATCACGGCTTTTATCGTCTCTGAACTTTGCAACGTCTTAGTAATGTATTTTTGTAGAGTTTAGTGTATTTCAATTTATAAAGTGTCTCCGAGAATTCATTCTTGAAGCTAATTGCGTTTTAACATCTAAACAGGTGTATTCTGGGAATTGTTTGCCTGTCGTTCGTATTAGCGGACGTCAATGTTCAACCAGTGGAACCTCCTTTAGCTGGCGACCCGTGAGTGCTTCTATTGGACTAGAAAACCCACAACAATGGATTAATACGTGTTTTCTGTATTGCAGAGATAAGGATAAAGGATTACTTAGCAAAACTTCTGATTATATTAGCAACTTGGGACACAATATCGCTGATGCGGTGGGATCTTCGTACTCTTCAGCGAAGGTAAAATTTCATTCGTGTTTCAAGTGAAAAATTGTAGCTAAAATGGTGTTTTTCGATTGTTAAAGGACCAAGCTGGACAAGCGGCAAATGCAGGAGCCAATATGGCTGGCGCTGCACAAGTAAATATCTTTCATTTTCAGTGTTTTGTTCTAATTTACATGTTATCTGCATATTCGTTTCTAAAAAAGGGTCAAAATTCTTACTTTATTAATTTTCTTCCGGTTTCACTGATTTTTAACATTTATAACTTCTGGCACTGCCAAGTTATTTTCGCGTAGTTCAAGCTAAGTAATTCGTCAATAATTATTTTATAGCAACAAGCTTCTGACACGTACCAGCAAACAGCGGACCAAGCAGCGTCTGTCATGGAAAGAGCCAAACGGGCCGCATCTGATGCATACCACAAGGTACCGTAGCGTTCATTGTTGCTCGTATGACAGTATTGAAAGCGACACTGTGTTAAAAAGCTGTGATTTGCTTGCAGGTGATGGGCGGAGCCGACGATGGTCTGACGCGCGAAGAGCGGTTACGCGAAGCTGAACGACTAGCCGCCGAGGCTGCAGCCAAGATCCACCAAGAACGACCAGGATTATTCGAAAGGGCCAAAGACACGGTTGTGCACGCTTATGACGCAGTAAGTTAAGCTCTTTAACGTTTCTAAAGCAATAATACCGTTCTGCACGAATCCGCCGGTTTTCGCAACTTTTTTTTCTGCAATTTCACGCTGTTTCCCGAAGTTTTCCATGTTTTTTTTTCCGTAAAATTGATAATTGTGTTGCGTATTTATTGATTGCAGTTCTGTGTTAATACTGAGAACTTTCATACTGAGAACTTTCTTGGATTCGTTTGTAATTAGTGTTTAAATTTGATTTTGCTTTGTTCATAATTCCTACTTTGGAGTTGACAAGTAGTTAAATGCAACATGAGCTGGTTAACTTCATTTTACGTTAAAAAATGATTTATGTCAGTTTAGCTTGAGTACTGTTTGTGTTACAGGTCCTTGGAAAAGAACCCGTTCCTCAGCAAGGGTTTATAGACCAAGCTAAGCAACAAGGCAGCCAATTGTACGAACAAGGCAAAGAAAAGCTGGGGCAAGTTTACCAACAGGTAAAACAGCAAGTCCCTTTCTTAAAAACTGCACGTCTTCTTCATTAAACGTGTTCCAAATCTCATTGGTTTCATATTGCCTTAGGCACAAGGGGCGGCGCAGCAAGTGCAACAGGAGCCATCTGTGTTGCAACGCGCAAAGGACAAGTTACACGGCGCTTATGATACCGTAAGTTGAAACACCCTCTAATTTAAGAAATATATTAAACACGCTATTTATACAATTGTAAAAAAATAGAAAAATTTAACAAAATTCGAAATACAAAGTAAAAATGGCAAATATGTAAAAATTCTGATATTTTTCCTAAAAATAGTGCAAAATTGAGTCCCTCTCGTTTTTGATTAAGGTTATAACTCGTATTACCGTATCTTGTGAAAATTAAGACAAAATTACAAACGTTCTTTTTCGTATTTTCAAGGTATTGGGACGATCAGGCGAAGCCTACGATGCTGCTCAGCAACAAGCACAACAAGCGCAACAGCAAGCGCCGGGTATGATACAAAAAGCGAAAGATACTTTGACCGGAGCTTACGAATCGGTATGTTTTAGGTTTTTACGAGATATTTCGAGTTGCTAAACTGACAATAACTTAAATTTCGGTTAGGTTGTGGGTCGATCGGGCGAAGCGTACGATGCCGCTCAACAGCAAGCTCAACAAGCGCAGCAGCAAGCCCCTGGCGTGATTCAAAAGGCGAAAGACACCTTGCACAATGCTTACGATTCGGTGAATATATTTTACGTCGATTTGGTTCTTTTTAATTGGGGAAAATCATTTAGACTGTATTCCATTGATCAGAAAGCTTACAGCAAAAGTAGAAAAAATTCAAAATCATTCCTTACTTTCGTATTTGTAGCTAATGTTAAACACAACCAGAAAGTAACTGTGAAATTAGAAATTGGGGAAAAAATGCCAGAAAAATATTAAATTCCCAAGTGTTCTAATTTTCAATATAATTTTGCCTAGGTCGTTGGTAATACCGGACAAGCTTATGATGCCGCACAACAGCAAGCTCAACAAGCACAGCAGCAAGCTCCTGGTATGGTGCAAAAAGCTAAAGACACGATCAGCGGCGCTTATGAAGCGGTAACTTGATTTATAATAACAAGAGTGTGCAAATTCGGTGAATTTTCACGATTTTATTTTTAGGTTGTCGGGAAGACCGGAGAAGCGGCCGATACTGCTCAACAAGCCTACCGGCAAGCGCGAGATACCACGGGTCAAAAGGTGGACCAAGCCCAAGATCAGGCGCAGTCTGTTCTTCAGCGAGCTAAAGAATCCATTGGGGACGCTTACGACGCCGTACGTTTCATACATCAAATTTCTGATCATTTGTTCTATTTATTTTTTAATTTTTAGATTTCAAATTTCCATTTCAGATTTTGGATTGGTTATTTTTAGTTTTCTGATTTTTAGATTTATTTTTAAGATTTCAGATTCATTTTGAACGTTTTCAGGTTTTTACATATATTTTTTAATTTTCGAGGTTTCTAAGCTATAGGTTTTCTACTCTCTGTACAATTTGCAGTAATTTACAGTTCTCAGTCCTTAATCTCCGATCGTTTCCTCACTAGGTGAGAGGGAAAACGGGCGACATGGCCGGATCAGCGTCTCAACAGGCACAACAAGCTTACGGAGCCGCGAAAGACACTGCAGGCCAAGCGCAAGATCAAGCTCAATCTGTGCTACAGAAAGCCAAGGACACCATCAGCGGCGCTTACGATACCGTACGTAATTACTGATAGCACTGGGCAAGCTAGGGGTATGGTAGTTATAGAAGCAACCGCTAGATGGTGTAAGAGGCTTCGGAATGCGTTTTTTGTCTTTCATGTTTTTCCTTTCGAATTTCTTGTTGGATTTATAATATAAAGTTTCCTTAAAAATACCCGTATTTTCTTCGATAGATAGTCTACTTTTTAATAGAAATGTGTTGTAGTGCTTCGAACGCATTCCAACAGTTTGGAATGCGTGCTTCTTTGTGCTCCAAATGCAGTAGAATCTACGTTGTGCAGACAATTAGTATGCATTCTGTGAATTATGCTGCAGTGGAATGCGTATGTTCTGGAATGCGTAGTAGTAGTTGGAATGGGTTATTTGGGTATCCAGTATTAGCCAACTTTTGTTACTTAATGACTTACCCAACTTCTTACGCGTGCTTGCGTTTTGTTACGCTTTACGGGCTGTGGAATGCCTTGTTGGTGACCCACGACGCATTCCCGTGTTTTTTAATGCGTTGACCAATCGTTCACAAATTTTGGTCGTGTTTTTACAGCCTTACTCCGTTTTGCATTGCTTTAAAAGGCATTTCTATTTGAGTTTACCCCCGTGGAATGCGTATTACCTCATGGAATGCTTTGCGGAAAATCTAAAGGCGATATTTCCCCTTGGATGCGTTGAAATTCTTTTAACTTAAGCTTCCAACGCCTAACTTCCACCATTCCTAGTTCTTTTGCAATCAGAAACGTCTGAAGGCAATAATTGGAGCGTAGCAACTGCGTGGAATGCTTTACTGTAAATTTTCACCACGTTGGAATTCTTCGGAATGCTTTATAGCTTCCATCACTTAACTTGAATGTTTCAGATTTACTGTTTTACTGCGTGGAGTGCTTTACTGTTTCTTTTAACACGTTTCACCACGTTGGAATGCGGTGGATTGCTTTTGACATAGCTTCCGTCGCCTTAGCTTCACAATCGTTAAATTCAATTCAGAAACGTGAGTAAAAGTAATCCTTTGTTTGCAAAAGGTACTCGGCAAATCAGCTGACGTAGCGGGCTCGGCGTCGCAACAAGCTCAGCAGGCGTATCAACAAGCCAAGGACACAGCTAGCGGCTCGGTGGGCCAAGCGCAAGACACGGCTTCTTCGGTGCTGCAGCAAGCCAAGGACAAGCTTACGGGTGCTTACGAATCCGTCGTGGGCACGGGCCAAGACACGGCCGAACAAGCGCGGCAAAAGGCCCAGGAAGCGCAGCAGCAGAGCGGTGGCGTGCTGCAGAGCGCGAAAGACACCCTTGCTAGTGCTTACGAGAGCGTGGTGGGCACAGCGCAGGACACGGCCCAGCAAGCTCAAGCCCAAGCGCCGCAAGTGCCCGCCGGTGTGGTGGACAACGTGAAGCAGACGCTGGGAGGCGCTTACGATACCGTAATGCAACAAAAAAACCTGGCGATTTATGCTTTATTTTTGTTACTCTGGGCTAAGATTGCGGGCAAGGGTAACGAGGGCGCTGAGGCTACGGAACAAAACATTAAACAAAGTGCTGAACAATCGGCTACCACCACTGGTGGCGAACGTAGTGCTCGTGCCGTGGACAAAGAACAAGCGCAACAAGAAGGGGAATCCTTGATCGAAAAAGCCAAGCATTCCCTCGGATCCGCCTACGAAACGGTATTGTTGCCTCTTATTTTCTTTCTGAATCTGCTACACACTAGATGAAATCAATTGTTGCTTTAAATTTCATTTGTTGCCCAACTTTCACTGTTGCCCAACTTTCACTGTTGCCCAACTTTCACTGTTGCCCAACTTTCATTTTTGCGAAAGTTATGTTGCTGAAAGTTTTATTGTTGATAAACTTCATGTCGCTAAAGCTGTTGACAAGGTTGTATCGTTGCTAAAAGTTAAATGTTTAACAACTTCCATTGGTGCTAAAAGTGTGTTGCCAGATCTGTTAAAAGTGTTAAACGTTTTGGCAAATAGCATTGTTGTCGAAAGCTTATTAGTTTCTATAATTGACGTCTTAGCTTTAACATTGTTAACGAGTTTGCTTTGTTGCTCGCTTCCGCATTGTTGCTCACTTTGGCTTTATTGCTTGCTCACTTGCGCACTTGTTGCTTTCTTTTACATTGTTGCTCACTTGCGCATTTATTTTCTTTTATATTGTTGCTCACTTGCGCACTTGTTGCTTTATTTTAAATCGTTGCTAATTTCGCCTTGTTGCTTTATTTTAAATTGTTGCTAATTTCGCCTTGTTAACTTCGCCTTGTTGCTAATAGTTGTCTTTTTAAGTTTCCAGTTTAGTTGTTAAATCTGCTAAAGGTTCTACTTCTATTTTTTGTAACGTTTCATTGTTGTGTTTTGAGATCCATCTTGGAATTGAAGTTCTTTATTTGCGAATTTCTCGAGTGTTCTCTATTGTTGGCATACTGATTGCATGTATTGTTGCTTTTTAGGTGACCACCAGAACGGTGGAAGGTATCGACACCGCCAGGCAGAAGGCAGCGGAGGCGCTCGCGTCGGGCCAGAGTGCGGCTGAGCAAGCTTGGGAGAAGACCAAGGAGATGACGGGAATGGCGGGCCCATCTGGCACACAAGAACAGCGAACCGCGTCTGCTCCGGGCCAAGTGAGTGAAGTGACGAAAGAAACGACTGTCCAGAAGGAAACGGTGCCTGAAGGGGGCAAAAAATTCGGCCAATCGGTGGTAGACTACGTGTCGGGTGGATTGCACAAAATGGGCGAAAGTTTGGGCATTGCTAAGGATAATGTACAGGTAAACTTAGCTTCCTAAAAATTCGGTTTCTGAAGTATAGAAAGCGTTGGGAGGCTCATGGGTTGTGGTTTCTAGGAGGGCGTGTCGGGCGCGCTTAAGGCCACGGGCGAGGGTGTGAACCAAGCTACAGACACAGCAGGTCAGCTAGGAATGAAGGTGCAGGAAAAGTCCGGCGATGCTGCTCAAACGATCGGCAAAGGCGTGGAACGTACTGGCCAGAAGATGGAAGACGTGGGCACGGATTGGAAGATGCACCAGCGAGCAGTGTAGATGGGGATTGTAGTGATATCCCGAGTCCATTATAAAAAATCGGTGCGGAGTACGGAGTGAAGAGAGGATTAAAGAAACAGTTGTTTGGAAGTTATTTTGCGTGTCGTTATTGGAATATTTTGTTTTGGATGAAAAGAATCTTGTAATAAACATTCTATTTGCGAAAAACGCCTTTCCTGGTTTGTTTCTTGATTTCGACGATCGCTGAAATTATCTCCTGACATCATCATCTCTTAAAATGCTCATTTGTGAAAGTTTTTTTTTTGTAAATGACTAAGTACGAGCTTTAGTTCACGCTGAAAATACACAAGAAAAGTTACGGGGAAAAACCTGCTCTTAATTGGAATTAGCCACAGTCGACGGAGCATCGTCAACATGTTTTCACTGTTCTCACACTGAAGTACGCCGAGCAACAATATTTTCCCCATATGGCTTGCACTGAGCTCGGCCGACAACCTTCGTAACGCATAGAACTCAGTTACAAGTGTGATTGGGCTCGTTGGAAACCATAGTGTCAGCTCTACGTCTCCGATCCGGCGCAAGAAACATGTCTTGCACTATAATTACACACCCGAAAGCAGATCTCTCTTCGTTGTTGTTTTTCGTTGTTCATCAGGGTTGATCATTTTCCGTACTACGTCAACCTGCACGGGCCAGACGGAGTCGTCGGTCTCCAAGTCGAAAAGGAGCCACTCGGGGTCAGCAGCCGCGTCCCAGTTGCTCTGCAAGCGTGACGTAGTTTCTTTTGAAGTGCGTCAGTGTTATCCAGGTGCAGTAAAATCCAACTGCGTTTCTGAATGTTGGTCCATAATGCTGCAGTGGCTGTGACCATACTGCGCATGGCTCCGCAGTCATCTTGAAGCATACAAGCGGGAGGCAAGGATAGGGTAGTCCTACCGCGTGTAGCCAATGGGTGCCAGGAACTGCCTTCGCATTGGTATACTGGCACTCCAGTGACCCACGCAGTACTTTTAGATCCGACTCGAGGTGACTGCGACTATCGTTGATTTTTCTTTGTTCCTCGTGAGTTCTCTCTGTCTTCGCTGCAAGTTCTCGTAGCTCAAGCTCAAATTAGCTGAGAAAGCTTGGGACACGGGATCGTCCGCTGAATCCGTAATGGTAGCGACTTCGTCACCTGTTCATGACCAACGTCGGAAAACTCTTCGTTTGAAAACAGGCAATATTTCGTATCGAACTGTCTTAAATTATAGTCCCTAGACGCTGAAGGAATCGTGAATGAGAATTCCAGAGCCGGACACTCAGAGGCCATGCACAACAATCGTCGCGAGTTTTGCTCCAGAACTGGCAGCTAGAAGTCGGTAAACGGTAAAGGCGTTTGTCGCTGTCGGAAGATGGCTTTAACGTAGGCTTTCAGGACCCGATACTGGTGGGCGTGGCCGAAAGCAGTCGCTCTAGTTTTCTGTATTTTTCCCAGGTTAGTATGGTTATTGGTCAGGGTTTCAGCCACATTAAACTCGACCACAGCATTTGTGGATCGCACTGTTCCAGCCTCGCTTTCTCTCGCGCAACCATCGCTTCAATGTCCTCCTTGCGTAACTGGACTCTCCGCTCATACAACTGGCGTTCTTGCTCATCCGGTTGAACCTCCTGCAAATAATCCGGTACAACTGTTTTCACTACATAACTTGATGATGTGGCGCTCTTTTTCCAGTTTTTAACGGTCAGTCAGGCTTAGTCTGCATTAGAAAGAAGTATGCTTACCTTTTTAACCGAATAAATGTCGTAAAGCGTCCCGCTGTCTAAAGGGGGCTCCACGGTGCAGGACGATGACAACGCGGGTGGCTTCAGGTTTCAGGCGGCGGCTCGGTTATAGGGCTGTGTGACATTACGGTCAGTGCAGCTAGTGCTTCATGAAGATGAGATTTGGTAGACGCCAGAAAGGAAAGTAAGAACGAACGGTGGTTAACGACCAGTTCTCCCTGAGATACCGGTCCAAAGCGAAAAACGCCTTCGGCAAAACACATGTCGTACCAAGCTTTACAGTTGAACTGGTTTCTCGCGTAGCACCAAAGAGGTACCGGCATGTAAGGCAGCCAGGTACAGCCACGCGGTTTGGTTCGCCGGGCCGGTCCAGCACTGCAGCTGGTTGTCAACTTTGTAACTGAAGCATGAGGGATTTTTCAGCCCCTTTCGATCAATGTCCAAGCGATGGTGGTGTTCATTATTGGGGCTGGGTTCCGACAATGCGAGCTTTCCGTGCGGTACGAGCACCATTTGGCGGGAAACGCTACCGCGCGTTTCCAGGAGCAACGCGTCTCGCAATCCGAAACAAAGTTCCCAAGCTTTGGTTAGCACTGACGACCCAGCCTGGATAGTCCACGGAACTTGAGACACCATTCAACTCCATTCTATACGCGTCTTTGTCGATGGCTTCGATGGCACTGAGCCACTCGGCGCCTACGGACTGACAGCGCCTTAGGAACCTAACTATGGAGCTTTGGGTGCCTTCGATCAAAGGACTTTTGGGGTTCAACGTCCTGACGATATCAAAAGCTTAAACGTGCTCACGAGACTAACTTGCGAAGGAGATCTGTTCTCCGGAAATAGAGAAAATCGCCGTGGAAAACTTGTTAATCTGTTTACCGTCCATACCTTGCAAGCACAGTGAAGACTAGTTCAGCAACTTGAGCTTAGGGAAAAGTTTTTTCAAGACGAGCACAATCTTTGACAAAGAAAAGCGTATCACGAGTATTGAAACACTAGTTCTTAAAAAAGTTTCAACTTTCGTCCTTTCGCTACTTTAAGCTTGAAGCAAATTTGTGTGCAAAACCAAAGATTTCGGAGATATGTACAGAAACCAAAAGTGTGTTTGAAGACAAATTGTAGAGCACTTAAAAATGTTTGAACGTCTGGAAAATTCGACTTAGTAGAAACATGACAAATCTAACCAAAACGTTTGCAAAGCAGGTACTTCCTTAGCTTTCGGAAAACAGCAAATATTTACTACAAGTTTGCAAGCTGTCTCCAGTGCCATTTTCTTCTTTTGCGAGAGTGGGACGGTGTCATGCTTCAGCTACATTTCAGCTTGTACACACAGCTGTTGATGTTTTCCCAGCAAAAGTCACTTTCCAGCAACGGCATTTTTACTACCTTCTGCCCAACTTAGTCCGGCCTTTTTGGGTTCTTCGGAGTAAGGGATAGGAACTGGCAAAGGAAGGTTACAAACTCCGTTCCTGAAAAGTGTCCCAATCCGAAACACTGGAGTTTATGTTGGGGAGCTTCACCCGTGGCAAACCTGGTGGATTTCCTCAGAACTATGTCATAGAAACTCCCATATTCCATGATACGCACTCCTCTCCGAGGAATATAGCTGCTAATCCGTAATTAACTTTAGGTATAACTACCTCCGACTTTAATTACCCTTCCTGGGTTTACGTGGAAAATAAACGTAATCTTCCAATTTTTTAACGACTGGCGGAAGCTTGAAGAACCGATTCAACTAGCTGTCAATTCTGGCCGAGTTTCGTCGTACTTTGTTTTCAGTTTCTTCCAGAGTCGTTACGTATTGCTCCCTGTGCTATTCTGCCTATTTCGTAGTGCGTTACCCTGAGGTAGCAGGCATGATATAGAATTCCGAGTTAGTCCAAAATCTAACTGTTCAATATTTGTTCCTACGTGCTCTCGTTTTAATCTTTTGTAAGCTGATTTTGGGTGAAATTGGGTATGGGTTACTTAGATTAGGATACAGGCTCTTGGCTTTACCGCTTTTTGCAAATCGAGAAGATTTTCTTAGGTGAGATTGCTGTCGTATGGGAACAGAATGGAAAGTCTTTTGGTTACAAAACCGTAAGCCTCAGGCATTGCAGCCATGACACAACAAATAGGAATGATTTCTGTGGTTCATTTTTTCCTATTTTCATTGTATTGACCGGTTTGGTTGTACAAAGAACGCTGAAGTAAGCTACATTTATTAGTTATGCATCGTCGAGTTTAGTTTGGAGACATACAATGGTGTAAGTTACTACCAAACTCGTCATGGAAAGCAAAGTACCGTTTGTAAGTGTAAACATGCTTAAGGGCGTTATAGACCAGTTCTTTCGATCCACATGAGCTAATAAATCGCGCAATTCCCGCCGTTCTTCTGTTCTGAGGTCGTCCCGTATTCGATAATAAATGCTACTTAAGTTCTCTCGAAATTCGTTCAACTGGTTTGGTAGAGCGTTGCACATATTCGTCAAGATAATGATTTTACTAATAGTCATAACTTGTACGCACGCCAATAATAACATTATTGCGCGACTTTGGGTTTCCACTGGTTGGATCCTTAGAGCAGTGAAGATGTCACTAAGCTGACGAAACACTACACCTAACAAAATGAAAAAGTACGTAGCGTAGCTTGCAAACAGTACAAAGCCGTAGAGATTCTGCGCCGTTTTCACGAAAGCGTCCACGTTTTCGAAGCGATCCCATAGTCGACGAATAATATACCACGATGTAGATCTGGTTTCTTTCTGCTGTAAAACTTTACTAGTTTTAGATTCCAAAAAGTTGTTTGAAATTTTTGCGAACGGAAAAGCAAGGCTCCCGTTTTGTCGCGACGCCAAAGCTACGTCTGCCTGGAATGCTTTTTCGATTTTCAGCAGTGTCGTCGCAAGGTGGCGGAAGGTAAAACTGGGCAACGCTAACGCCATCTCGGTGAAAAGGACGTGACAAAATAACAGCCACGTGTACAAAACATAGTAAAGATAGGTAAAATTCGAGTTTCTTAGCAAAGTTAGGGTGAAAAACATAGTTTCTGAATCAGGGTACTTAAAGACAACGTACAGTGTAGAGCTTGTGGTGATCAATATATTAAAACACGAGAAATAACTAAAAATACGGTAAAAAGAAACCCGAGTAGAACAACCACTGGGTTCAAGTGGTTCCTCTAGTAACCGTCAGGATTGGAGGAATTGTAGAATTACATTTCGTCGCCACGTCAGAAGTAGCAGAATAATAAGTGGCAAAGGAAACTGAAGCAACCGGGCCACTATATTTAACAGATTTATCTCGCTTATGCCGCCCAGCAGATACCGTGTGACACAATAACAGATGTACGGCAGATCGCAAAACAAGCCCAGACCAATCAATCCTAATATTGCCCAACGGATGTATAATACCATGCGCTTGGCGGGCAAAGGGCGATCCCACGAAATGAACGCACAAGTGGCAGAGGCCAATTTGAAGAGAGGCCAAAGATTTCTCTCAAGAGGTAAGACGAAATTCTCGACAGTCATGCTAACCTCGTTTTGTGTATCGTTAGAAGTTAAGGTTCAGACTGGCAGTCAACTCGCACTGGAGTTAAGTTCTTATGTACCGCCTTTTAAAGGGTTGTGGAAGCTTTCATAAAAACAAAAGCAAAACACTTTATGCGGGGTCTCGTGGTTGCTATGGCGCATTTAATTCTATAAAAGCTTATTCCACTTGATCAATACATTGTAAAGTGTGCTTAGAAGACGTGCAAATTGCTAAAGGACTAAATTCTTACCTTTTGTCTTTCTTATTAATTATTTGAATAAGAGCCACTTTTGAGGTCACCATAAATGGCCCCTTTAGATACACACCCTTTTTAGCAAAAGAAAAATACTTAATGCATGGTATTCTGCCATAAATAAACGTAAACCTTCCTAAACGAAAACCTTCAAGACTTCCGTTCTTCATAAGCGGATAATAAACTCATTTAAAATGATTTTTATAGCATTTTTTTACTATTCAAATGACGTCATTTTTGTTTCGTACATTTTCTCAACTAAGTTATTTCTTAAAATTATGCAAGAATTGAGAAGCTTGCTCACAACAGAACAACGCAACGTGTGCAATAAGTAAATTAAAGGAACGTTAGACACACACTTTTTTACTAGTTCATTGTATTCACAGACAGGAAGTAAAGGGACACAAAAAAATAGAGTAAAACCATGCGAAATGGCATGCTGACGTAGTGCGAAATGACAATTCAGAAGAAAAGCCAAAGAAAAGCATTAAAAAATCACGAAATTAGAAAGTTTTTAAAACGCTGATCACGTTGTCACTTCGGAGGCGGAAACTTCTCCAAGAGACACAAATTTAAATACACATCTAATAGGGATGCGTAATAAGGGTATTCAGAATGTAAGTTACTTATTTGTCAGAAATATTTGCTTTGTTTGTTTTTACTTGCAAAATGTTGGCCTTTTCCCTCTTCGATAAGTGTGACGTCGTTGGCGGATGAACAGCGTGATAGTAATTCACAGAGCAGTGTATTTAACGTAAAAACTTGTAAGATGGAGTTGAATTCACATTTTTCACGACAGTTCATGTTAAGACGTGATGAAACGTGTGTACCATTTTTTACGGCGCAGTCGATAGATAGACTACTGTTCGGCGTTTCTTCGTTTCACATTATTCTGCACGTTTCTTCACGACAAAGGTGGTACTGAAATGGCCAATTTGAAAAAATTATCTGGGGTCCAAACTTAGTGTGGATTAATATGCCAAAAGGACTACACTAGACAGTAAGCTTACTAAATGTGATAAACAGAAAGTCGTTATTTATACACAAAATTAGGCCAAAAGAATCGAAAGAAGGCTTTCGCCCACAATCCCGTTCCACTTATGCGAGCCAAAATTAAGAAAATGCGTTCGTTGTGAACAAACGGAAACATTGCTTTCAAACTGCCAAAAGGCCGAGCAGTTGCTGTTGACTGTTGGGTAGACGAAGGCGGCTTTGCTTAGTGGAATAGGGAAGCCTGTGTGGACAGGGTCTTGAGTAGAATTCAGCGACAGCTCACCGAAAGGGGTAATTTCTACACCACTGAAAGTATGTTGAACAAGACTGCTGGGTGTAAAACTTTCAAGTACGATCAATTGTTTGCGCGGAACCATAGAAGCCAAATGGGCTAATCAGTTAAAAATAATCAGTTAAATAGTGGTCCAATCGGTTAGAGCTATCGTGGCGTCTACACATGCCTTGTTATAGCATGTCAAATACCCAAAGCCACTGGGATTGATAGTTCCTACAACGTTGTACCCGCTAGAACTGCGGTCATTCACGAAGATACGCGTGTACTGGAAGTAACAATTGGCGATGATCGAGCGACCCTTGAGCCCCCATGGCCAAATTAATGCTGAAGCCCAAGCTAATACCGGCAGTGTTAATAAAGGGCAAATTTAGTTCTTTTCTATCCCGAAATCGGAAATAAAGCCATACTCACCGCCGTACTGTAAATCTGAACACGATGTAGGAGCAATGTCGCTATCTAGGCCTGTAAAACCAGGCAATCCTCGGTACGTTTGACAATTTCCTTTGTAAATAACACCGTAGTATTGGCTGCAAGCTTTGGGCTTCGCAGCAAACTGGCCAACGAGTTTCTCCCACAGTCGGTGAATAGGCGCAAGAGGAGTGCTCGCCAGGCCAGTAGTTGCCCAGTTGCAGGCGTTGAGTTCGAAAATATTGCAGGTGAAAGAGCCGAGATCTGCCGTGCCTTCCGTGAGCTTGACGTCGAATGCTTGACAAGATGGATGTAAAGCGCAATTCCTGAGGCACTGCTGTGTCACGCTAGCCATACTCCCTGCATTTGCCAAAATTATTTACGCAATTAATGTGTTTAATTAACTAATCAATAAAGGTGCAAAAATGGACGGCACTTTTCTTTTTTAAAAAAATACCGGACATCTTAGTGGAGGCCGAAATTGTAGAATTCAAGGTGGACGTTGTGTACGAACTGTGAGTCACGAAAAAGAAATTCTTCGATTCTCCAGACACCGAGATGGCAATGAATGGAATGAGAAGGAACACGGCAAAAATCATGATCGTTTGGCGAAGCGACTACTTTTCTTGCTAGTTTCCTCTTTCAAAGCTTCGCCGTTATTTCCTAAAATTGAAGACGAAGAATTCGTCGAGTAGGTTCGACAGTCACTGTTGATATGTGCCTTTTGAGCCTAGCTTTGTGACTTCGGTTTTATTTCGCCTGCTCTTCGATCAATGTTGGCTCCCTGATGAATTAATAACGAGCCATCTTAAGACCGCAAAAGAAAAAAACCTTTAGTTATAAAATCCAAAGCTCGAAACGCCGTTTGTGAAGGGGAGGACAATGAGCATTTGTCTACTCTTTCGCCATTTCTATGACCACAATTTCGTTCGATTTTCAATAACAAGTGACCTCTATCGACCTCACGAATAAAGAAGCGGTTCGGCAGCTGCATAAACGTTCGTTAGTAACCACAGAACAGCGGTTGTTTATAGCTAACATCAGGTTTTCGTAACGTTATGGGGCGGCATTCCTTGACCACAGTGAACGCAGGGTTAATCAGTGGTTGGAGTGTGCAGTATTCAACCAGTCAGAGGTGTCGTGCCATATGGCGTCGTCGGCGCCCCCCCAAAATTTTTGCCATCCTGAAAAAAAAGGTATCACCCTTTTTCAAAATTTGTAAACCTGAAACAAAGTAACACCTTTTTACAAAATCGGCCCCCCCAAAAAAATTTTTGAAGTGCACGACGCCACTACAACCAGTTACCAGAAACTCCCGGTTATATTGGCAGTATTTTCACGGTAAAAGAGCTTTATTCCCAGACTTCCGTAGAATACAGCTGGAATACTTAAAACGTTTCCTAAGTCACACAAATCTTGTGATTTTGCAGCTTACAGCTCGTCTTATTTATTCCTATTTATTTCTTGTTTTGTTTGGGTTAGTGAATCAATACTTACCGAGTATATTACTCTATATTTAACGAATATTCCATTTTGGATTGGATTGTTGGATTTTTTCTTTTATGCGTTGGCCTTATTCGCATAAAATCTTACTTTTGCCTCTTTCTTATATTTGTCCTTCGATTCTAGCAAAAATAAAAAAATAAATAAATAAAAAAATAGCTTCGCTGCTTGCTTTAGAATCTTCCTATAATTACTGATAGATTTCAATGAAAGAAATCTACGAGGAAATAGTTCTTGAAAGCTACGAAAAACTGTTTTTTTTGCGTGCTTATACACTGTAAAAACGGGTTCTCAAAACAAGTACATTAAATCTTAAAAGTGGTAGTTGATATTCTAAAGTACTAGTTACAACTCAAATTTAGCTGCACGTACTCAAATGTGACTTTTTCCGTCTCCAAAATGAGAGCCAGCTCTCAAAACTAGCGCGCTTACCCCAAAATGAGAAGGGGGGTCATCTCAAAATGAGGGGGAAAAAGTGCGCGTCGGCAGCCAGAGAGCGCTGAGCGCCGGCGCGATCCTTTTTCGTTGTTGACAACAAAGAAAACCTGTGCGCGGTGACTGGTAAGCAAGGTTCAATCACAGCTGAAAATTACTAAAGTTTGTAAAATGCATGTGAGGTTTAACATCGTTGTTAAGAGTACCACGTGCTAGTGTAGTGAATGCATCAAGAATGCATTTATTCGGTAACAAGGACTGGAAACATGCACAGTACATATGAGCGTAGTGTGAGCTCTGAGTGTTGCTGAAATCTTTCATTAGTGGCTGTAGTTGTTTTAGTTTTCTTTCAAACAGTTTTGTAATGTTTGGAACCGATGGTGGACAATGTTTCTACGGGTGTTTCGTGACTGTCCATGTTAAAGTTTTGTCATGCTCATTTGCTTCTTTTGTACCCTCAGTTCTCCGTCTTTTATTTGTGCTTATTTTTATGCAGCGCCTGTTGTTGCGAATTTTAATTGTTTCTTAAATGGTTGTTTTCTTTTGCCCCTTTTTGTGATTTTTTAAATTCACAAATGATAATCAGTGTCCTAAGCAACGTGGCATTACTTATTACAGTACGGAGAAGCTTCTCAGTTTGCTTGTCGCTTACTCTGCAAAACGTACCTAAGATCTTGCACTGCTTTCCGTGACACTCCCTTCAGACTATGTTGTTTACACCAAGATAGTGTGCCTGTGGTTTTAACCAATGACACAGTTACATGCCAACTCGCTATTTACGTACCCCTTCCTGGTTTTCTGACGTTTTGCCCTTTGAATCTTACTACTTTCACGAACACTGGTAAGTGGCTCTTCTTTAACTACTTTCTAATATGTTCCCTGAAATGAAAAGTTGGTGTGTTTCTAAAAAAAGAAAGAAACCATAAGTCAATGGAAACAATAGTTGATTTTGTGCAAGGTAGCTTACTTCAACTATTTCTTTTTTCATTTTTTTTCTAGTGCTGTAACTAATAAAAAACATATATTTAATACCTTGGAGTTATTTGCCCACGTATGTAAACTGTACGTGCAACAAAGCTGTCAATGGCATGGCCGTGCTAGCCGCAAAATCTGACGTTTGTTATTCCCGGTATGCGACTGCAAGTTGTATGACGTTTCTTTCACATACGGCAAATGCAGCTTAGCTACCAGCCAACTTGAGGCAACTCTTTCAAGAGCATTTTTCAGCTGGTCGTGCTATGGGTGAATCTCCTTTAACTTTGTTACTCCTACAGTTATTCCTATTCTCAAATAGAAAGAGAAGTGTGAATCTTTGCGATTCGTGTGGCCTCTCTTGTTGCATTGTAAATCTTAAGCGAATGAATATTACGCTCGAAAGAATATTCGAAGTGTAAAATATGGTTGTTTTCGTGAAATAGTTTTGCAAAATACTTCCACTCGCAAACAGACGCTTAAAAGGGGAAGTTGAGATTCGAATACCCGAGAGCTTCAGTTTTTCGTATTTCACATGCTCAGTTTCAGGGACACTAAGGACAGACCACTATTTATAAACTATATAAAAGTCGACATTTGCAACATAGTATAGAAGAGTTATACGCCTGTTACAGCTATTTCGGAAGACAGTCAAATTCGAAAGGTACTTTGATGCCGTCGTACATTGGAATCTTCAACATAAAACTTGAAGCAGAAGCAGAATGTCTTTACTTGAAATCTACGAAACGCAGGCCACACTTAAGAAGACAAAGGTGCGTGTGAAATTCCCCGAATCACTCAAAATCCACCGTAACCCGTAAACAGCAAGGGAAGTTGACGAAGAATATAAAGAGTGTGACTTTCAAATTCGCAGTCTGAAATTGTTTCTCTGTCAGCTTCATTTCCTTCTCCAACCGCGCTCAATTGTAAGCAATGGCACATTTCAAAGTAGTGATGAAATTTTATCACAATGCTGGAGTTCTTCATCAATGCAGTATATCTTCCTATTTTTCCGTCAATCGGAAATATCCCAATCACCAGTAACCAAGACTACTCAATTACTGCAGACTAGTCGGAGTTGCCCTATGGTGTTGTACAGTACGGAGTTTTCTCAAGCTTCGCGTGTGGACTAATGTGTAAGAATTGGGCTAGTATCTGTACTGTTTTCTAGCTTACACACTCGTCATTGTTACTTGTTCGGAAATGCAGCATTTCAGCTCAGAGTGAACTTGCCTGCCGGTTTACTAGTTGTACTGCTGCCTCTGCTTTGGCAGTCTGCACTCTTACGCAGCTGGTGATTTTCCCATCTACTCCCATAAACTTGCACACTTGACTGCAGTACCTGGAATGACTGACATCCTGTCTTTAGCTTCGTGGGTTTTGTGGCACCAAAAATGTGTTTTGCAAGCCACGGCCACATTTCAGGGATGTGCATGCATTCAATTATGATGCCTAAATAACACACCACGATTTCTCAAAAAAAGCTGTAGTTAATAACTACAAAAAAGGCTGACTTATATTTTCTTATATTTTTTATACAATGCGTTAAATAAACGTCTATTATGTTGAGTGTACTATTATGTACGTAAGTACAAGGAATTAAATCAATAAAAAATTCCAAAAATTTTACCATGTAAAAGATTATAGTATAGTGAAGAAAAGTACGTATTTTTCACGTACCAAAGAAAGACGTATTTTAGACGTACCTGAATGAACGTTTGCAGAGTGGACGTCAGAACGTTTAGTCGGGGTATAAGAAGCGTAGTCCGAGGACGTATCGCATTTATATTTAAATGAGTATATTACATTTCGAAAATTTGTGTGCTTCGTTGGGTTTGGTGATGGAATCCTGCAGGTTTGAAAAAGCTCCAAGGAATTTTAAGGTGGGTGGTAATTAATACACTTCAGTGACATTGGATATCACGTGAACTAGTAGCTCAAAAGTGCTTCTCNCTCCAAGGAATTTTAAGGTGGGTGGTAATTAATACACTTCAGTGACATTGGATATCACGTGAACTAGTAGCTCAAAAGTGCTTCTCATTAGTTTTTGCCTATTATCCAAAATCAGCTAGCAGAAAGCCTTCATTACTCAACACATGTTTTCCCAAATAAAAGTAACAAATACAAATCAAGTTTAAGACTACGATGTACCTAATTAAACCATAAGGGAATCACACGGTAAATGTTCCAGGCGGTTTTTAAAAAAAAATAAAAATAATAATCAACATTAAATAAAGAAAAATCAGCATTGCTGGAAAGTTATCGACGGTACAGTTGCGGATCGTAACATCTAATACAGATCGTAGAGAATTTTAAAGACAAATTCACTGAAGCAGGTGCGTCGCGAGGGTGGTTGGGATTTCCCCCCCCCCGCTAATTGCTGAAAAGCCGATTCGGTAAAGAAATATCAAACCTGAGTTGGTAAAATCGTCACGTTGTGTCCGTATAATGAAAAGTCCACCAACGGCAACCTTTAATGAAAAAAAAAAACGAATCGCCTGCACTGAAAACAAACGTAACATTGACGCATTCTTGGGAAAGGAATCGTAAAAAAATTAAGTATTTCTTTTTATCGAGAACAACGTTCAAATTCTTCAACTAGCTAACGTGGAGTAGATACGTACGCGTGCACAATATGAAAAGTGCTCAATAATGTCCCTTCCGCGTAGTTATGTGAGAAATCGACCCACTGACTTGTTACTTGCTCGTATTTTCATGTTTATTGCTCTAGCGGTGTTTTAAAATTCGGAAGAATTCGTTCATATTTCTTCCGCCACTCAAGATACGTGAGCTGAACCCAATGACGACCGTTTCACTTAATTATTAACTGTTGAGCGTAACGCCGCAAGAAGTACTGGCAGAGCACGGGTTCCCATACAACGCTTAGTGAAAGAATTCTTCTTGTTTAACTGATAATTTACTCAAATTATTTTACAAAAACGGTCCCATAATCTCAAATTTGGTCCGTCATGGTTGGTCTGTTGCCGTCTTGCGGGCTGATGGTCCACCATCGTCGGGGGGGGGGGGGAACCACATTTCGTAGGTCTTGTCTTCGATGTATTTTATCTTGTAGTTGAGTTTTCTTTCACGGAAAACTACAGCGGCATGGACTGCCCATTCCATAGTGAGTTCAATTAACGTCAAAGAGGAATTCGCCGCTTCTTTGCCGGGCCATTTGCGCGTGGTCGGCAATTGCTTCGAATAAACTGCGTATATCCTCACTTTTTTCGTCACCATATACACGTGGAAACTTCAATGTTTGTAGCTTCGGAAGCTTTAAAAAAGCAGCCTTTAGAAAAGCTTCGAGTTGGGGAAATTTCATCCTGATGTGCATATTCACGGTCTCGAGTTCTTGACAATGCTTGAAAAGTTCTCGAAATGAAAAGTTTTCTACATCTAAATCTAACGTGGGAAAGGTATTCATGGTAAACTTTTTCAAGGTACTCCTATTGCTCTCACACAAGACTGTTATGAAGTCCTAGAGAGAAATTTGCATGAATCTTTAATGTAGATACTGAACTACTAAGACTTACCAAAACAGAAGTACTATTGAGACCCTGTACTGTTAAGACGCGCAAGCTGTGCAACGGAGAACCATGTTTTGCTAACAGTCTTTCCAAGGAGTGGCAATTTCTTAGAGTCAATTCTTCTAAAGGGAAACTGATGTTGTTCCAAGAGAAACGTTAAGGATCCTCAATATCCACTTCCACCCATTTTAAATGAACTCTTCTGAGCCTGCACCCAGTTACAGAAGCCCATCTCGTAAGATCGTCACTCTGTTGAAGCAACATAAGCAATTCTTAAAAATAAGAGCTACCAAAGGTAATCGATTCTTTATACACTAACTTGAAGCTTGAATGTCATGTTCGTCAGCTTTAACTCCTCGAGTTTGCTTGCGAGGATACCGTCAATCAAGTATTCAGCATTCATATTCTCATTTGCCATGGCCGACGTATCAAGACAAAGGGATGTCAGCTTTTCAGATGACAAAATTTTACAAATCCAGGGTTTCACACGAAGCAGTGGAGGCTCATAATTTTCATCCTCTACATCATCATTCACTTCATCTTCTTCTTCTTCATCCACTTCTTCTTCTTCTTCTTCTTCAACATCATCACATTCACAATACTCAGAACTAACACTGTTGAGAAGTTCGGAAATAGACAATTTAAGCCCGAAGTGTAGAATAAAGTTGAGCAGCAATGAGCCTTATTGTAAACGTGTGTTTCACCCATTTGTACGGCAGGTGTACCACTGAGAGAAAACTGGAAGAGAACTTCAAGAAACGCCGCCCAGAATACTTTCAGTTGTTTATACTTACTACTGTTTCTAGGATACCAGTGGCACGTACATTTGTCCCCTACAGGTCACATTAACCTATGCGTGCTGGATTCATGGCAACGTGACTTGGTGCTGTTATTGCCAGTTTCGTATTATTGGACACTATGACAGTCAATAAGAGTAAATCGGACAAACTCGTTAGAAGACATATTTTCTCGAATAACTTAAACAACTAAGTTTCATGATCTTTCCGATTGCCCACTTGCAGCGTTTTGGCATTTCGCTCTTTTTCCTTGTTTCGTTAAATACAAATTACTGTCATATCACGATAATCCTTTGAAGCACGCCACTGTTCAACTAGTGACAGTAGTAAACATAAACAGAGAATACGATGGGCGGGGTTTTTGAATGCCTTCCATTTTTCGTAGTGGCATACCTGGCGGACAAGCAGGGTTAACACTATTTGGAATAAGCCCTGTAAGCATTGAGCCTATGTCGCTCATTCGATAAGAAAAGCAAAATAACAAGGTGGTCGATATGAAAAGAATTGTCTCACTTACCAGTCACACAGTTTCAACCTAAGACTCAGTTTCGTTAAACGGTCAGTGAGCAAATTGTTGACTACGAAACGTAATTGTCCATCATCATCTTCGTCTGCAATGGAAAAGGAAATGAATACGACAGTTATACATTGTATCCATTACCCGTGGAACCAATGACGACTGTCAAGTCCAGCTCAGCATGCGAGCATTTGCTGGGCAAATCTGTCAGAAATTCCCAGGAAGCCGCGACAGTGCCTGAAACGCCAACCAAAAATAAATACAATAAAAACGATGATTAGTGCCGCGCAGCACTTCGCACACAATTATAAAAGGAAAACATGAAAAGCTCAAATATAATGTTTTTTAATCTAAGCAAATAAGAATATAGAGTTTAAATTACCGTCGATACGCAAGGCCATGGAGTCTGGACAAACATCGGAGTGGGATAGCTCTTGGATGCTGCGAAGCAGATCCTGACCAGATATGTAATAAGGCCAATCGGTGCACTTAATTTTTAATTGGCTTAACCGTATTTCAGATCGTATAAGGTTCTTGATCAGAAGATTATACGCGTATATTACATTCTTATTGGCGAGCTGAAAATTGTAGCTGCTTAGTGAAGGAGACCTGGGTTGGTCCTTCTGGCTAGGATTCAGTATCTTGATTCTATGGAATAGAGAATTTGACCTAAGCTCCAGACTGTACGAACTCTTTAGCAGGTTAAACAACATCGTACTGCGCTCCGTGGCATTAAAATTAGATTTATAGTCCAATTTCAGGAATCGAAGGCTCGAGTTAGCACGGAAGATCTCCTCAACGAACGTCGGATGAAGGATGTTTAAGTTCGGAAATTTAAAAGTACCCGGCAGAGCGGTTATCATTTCTGATAGTAATCTTCTAGACTTTCGTTGCGATATTGTTCAACGAAATCTTCGGGTAGCTTAATGTCGTGGAATGCCTTCGCAAAGATACGCCCACAATTCAAGTCTACGGCAAAATTAAAAATTTCCCAGAAGCTGGACTTGTCAACGTATAGTTTAAGTAACTGATAGGTAACGTTTTCCTCATTCTCTTCCTTAGTCAAACGGTACGCAGCTAAAATTCCGCCATGGTTCTGTGAGTAGGGAGATAAAGCGTCTCTTCACCGTATTCAAAATTCTGGATAATCACGCCGGCTTCTAGTAAGCGAGTCACTTTAGGATCATTGGGCTCCGCCTCTTCCTCGTTTGCTACTATCTTGTAAAGACTGAAGGCAGACGATTTGCCCTGGATGTAGTCCAGGCAAAGAGATCCAAAGTTGAACAGATACTCCTCGTGGTCTCTATGAAATTTGTATTGCAATGCGTCCCAGTCCCATTTCTTGCCAACTTCGTTACGTTTCGCTTTCTCTTTGGCCACGGCCCGACAAAGATTCCTGTTTATTACGGCAAAGTAGAGTCCGGCCAGGGTTTTCGGCAGGTCGCGCTCCGGATCGTCTTCCGTGAGGCAGCACAGCATGGCACACAGTAACGGGCATCGAGCTAAGTCTTCGTAAGGGTCTTCTTGGGTTAAATTCTGAACAAATTTCTCGAAGTGATCAGGAGTGACGCGTTTTTTTCCTCGCAAAAGAGACCCTTCCTCAACATAGCAGAAGTCTTCTAGTGTCGTTTGCTCAAGTGAATGGCTGACAGCTTCGTCTTTGGTGATGTGACCTGCCTTGATAAAAAATTTCCCGACAGCTACTGTCACTTGCTTTTTTTCGAAACCTCTCAGGGAAGTCCACAAAACACAATTTTTGAATTCAGTGTTTATATGTCCAAACCGCGAGGTTAAAACTACGTGGCACTGGTTCCATCGCTCACACAACATTATTTTGCAAACGAATTCTTTCGTTTTGCTATTCGCTTCATCGTAGCCATCCAGAATAACGAGAGGCTGTTGACCATTTTTTCCTTTCAAAAGAGTGTTCATGTCCGCTTCCAACATGTCTTGAAAGCAATCCACGAGGAACTTCTCCACGTCTCCCTAGGATAGGTAAAGGCTTCATTTGACTGCGAAACTGATTTTCGTCTCCAGATCAGCTGAAGAATGTGTTTTGTTATCAGCAGAACTGGACGAAGGCAAAGTTGCAACTCATTTAAAAGCAAAATTCCGTATTCTACTTACATCCTCTCCAATCCTTCCCAGCCTCACTAGCAAACAGTATCGGAACTGGTTCATGTAATTCCGTGCGGGGCTCTGCTTGGACCAATCTGAAGCCATCTTGAGTGTCAGCGTCGACTTCCCGTAGCCAGGATCACCCTCTATGATAATCCGGTAGCAGCCACCCCAGGCCCGTACCGTCGGGGGGGGCCCAAGAGGGCCCGGCCCCCCCAAACGCAAGTCTGCCCCCCCAGTAAAAAATTGGATTACTGGCCCCCTTAATGTAAAAAAAATGTATTAATGGATTACTGGCCCCCTTAATAAGAGTCTGGGCCCCCCCTTCAAAAGGTGTCACGGTACGGGGCTGAGCCACCCTTGTTGAAGTGGTCCTGAGAGCCAACAAACAAAACGCGACATCGTAGTCATAACGGTTATGAGCGAAAATCTTAATGCGAATTGTTTGCCAATACATGAAAAGCAACAGGAACCATTAACTTTACTATTTCGCTGGTTTTCGCTAAACGGGTGTAAAAATTAAATACAATTAGTCAAGTTATTCAGGATCCCCATTATCAATGCGAAGAAAGTTCTGCATAAATGGTTTTTTGTTTTCGTGTAGCTCAAAAACTAAACGAAAGGAAAAGGAAAAACATACGTTTGGTTTGTTGGCAGAGCTAAAACGAGTGCGCTTTAAATTTTGCGAGCGATACGCGTGATTGCTAGAATTATAACTCTTCTAATAAGCCATTTGCACTTATTTTTTTGATTCTTTAGATTCCTTTTGCATCTGTGTCACACGGACTGCTGGTACTGGCTTTTGTGCAGCGATACTCTTTTTTCCTGGGGGAGGATTTTTAGGGATTTGTGAGGGATCTCCTCTTGGGCTTAGTGGGGATGACCACCCCTGGTTATGGAGGTATAAAGGTTAAAAATATCCTACTTCTGCGCGCTTGAAAAGTTGCTCTACGCCGAATGCTTCCTCTTCGCGCCCTTTAATAACCAACTCCGTGTAAATTTCATCGACGCTCCAGTTACGATCGCGGTTCCAAGGTAATGGTACGACTATGCAAACGTTGTTTTGATAGTGCTTCCTTAACTTGTGAAGTGAAAAGAAGTAGAAGTGCCTGGTAAATGCTCTGTTGGAAATCTCAGGGATCTGTTTCTCAGCATTTTCCGAACCTTTGACTTTAATCATTTCGTTCCTCAAGTCTTCCACAATCTGTACAAGAATAAACATGAAACAAAAACAAAGTGATCCATGATTGAAAGTACACCTCTCTGAGTAAGCAATCCAAATCCTTTTGTTCGACTTGCCTCCGATCGGCCAATTTATTGCAGAGTTTCTGAATAAAAACAGAACCTTTCTCCTCAAATCTGTACGATGGATAGCCTGCAAAGATTTGTTTAGCGCAGTTAGACCATAATACTTGAAAAGAATTTACGGGGTAAAGTTGAGTAAACAATAAATGTATCCTCCTGTTGTTGAGGGGTTTCCTCAGATTCCGTCCGTAATTTTTTTGCTTCAGGTGGCCCTGATTCTTCGTATTTCGCAATAGTTCTACAGAATAGAATCCATTTTAATGTTGAAAGACACAGCGGTGGTTTCCGGTACTAGTGGAATCTTCTGTCAGACCTGCATATATTAAAGAAGCATATCTTCGGCTTGCCTTTCAGCCCGGAAATTTTCTGAAGCCTGTCTACCACTTCTTGCGTTCCGATCTGTTCTTTATCTTCCGTAAGGAATTTTGAACCAGTCCAATCGTCCCCGGCCTCTCCATGACTCGTCACAACCACGATGGCCGAGTCCGTCGTATCCTCGTCATGCGTGGAGTCCTTCTCGAAGTCATCCAAAGCCCATTCCGTTCCCTAAGAAATATGACATGTTCAGTGGCAAGGTTCCACGTTAAGAGTAACGTTTGTTGTTACCCGCTTCGTCGAATTTTTTTCGACCTTAACTTTATAACCCAAATCTTCCAGAACCTTCTTAAGGTCTTTCACGTCTTTTTCGGATCCAGTTCGTCGATCCTTCTCGGGGGCATCCTTAAACTCATAGTTCAGAATCAATGCTAATCCACGGGTGCCCTGTCCATTCCACAAACAAGGGTAATCCTAACCAAAGACACCCTGCCCGTTAGCTCTGCTAGTATATTCCCTGAGCCATTTTTAAAGAACACAAAGGAAGACCGGTGCTCCTTGGATGCGTTCATCTAGCTACAGGTTTCCACCAACTTACCGGCTTTGACGACATCTTCCCGAAAGTTGATCACNAAGGCATCGTTAACTTTGCATCCTAAGTAAACTGACCTGACCTAATTTAAACTAGACGTGCTGTCTCTTAAAACTCATCGCTACACAACTAAATTTATTCTAACCTAGCTTAAATCTAAGTAAGGAAATGCCGAGTTTCAACCAACGAGTTGTACGAGTAAATGTTGCCTCGCCCAAAACTGCGTATCAGCTCAGGCTGGCATTGACGTTTAAGCATTGGGGACGCGCACAACTTGAAGTGAGTTGATACGTTCGTTTCAAACTGGAAAACTATTCGAAACCCATAACGCTGCCGTCCGTCTAAAGCAAAGAGAAGCTTCCCATGCTCTCACTTTCACGGCCGTCTTCAGTGTTAGCACGTTCTGTCGCGTTTACAGCTGAAAGCAGTGTGTCGTTTGAGCGGGGAACTTGCAACCACGCCCAATAACCGACGCTTAAGATTTCAGCGACTCTTGCTAACCAAGAAGTGGGTATGTTATTCTGGCTACGCTAAAACTGGAAGTGTGGTTGTTCAACGACGCGTTCAGACTGACGCGGGTTCGCTGATACGGCCCACGTTTTCCGCTGTAAAGTTGCCTGTAGAGCTCGCTGAGATCCAAGTTGCCACATGCTCTGGCACTAAGGTCTGATTAAACCGCTTGGTCTTGACAAGGGCTTATCTAGTCTCCCGATTAGATCCGTAGTTGTTTAATTACTCAATATAAATGAGTGCTTTTTATTTGGTCAAACTTTGTGTTTCTTTCAATTCTTGAGCAGATTAATTCTGAAAGTTTTCCTTATCTACTGG